>JAQIWF010000860.1:0-15134 GCA_034694965.1 Ceratozetes gracilis
AGATTTGAATATTTAACGTAAAGCTATTGAAACGTCTGACGCAAAAGAGTGTAATTTGAAGAGCATTTCCATCATATTTCAAAAGCAATTCACAGACAGTAAACTTTGATTTCATAGAACAATAACCAATTATTTATTCAATTTATTTATAAAATGTAATATTTCTATCACGTCATTAGTAGCAACAATTATTCAAGAATATTTGTATTGGCAAATAGGTAGAGTCAAGAATTCCATGTTGGCTCTACTCAAACTCCTGCTCAAACTGATCAAGATATGAGTATGATCAACTTACAAACCCTATTTATATACTATGTAGATCACAATCAGACTAATCCGGATTCTATTTGTTAGAGATGTGAACCTTTATGGCTACCACTTTATATCTGTCTTTACTACCTTGCTCATTTTTGCTCATAGAATGTATCATAAACTCTTAATTTGATGTAAATGTCACTTCAATTCAAGTTTATACACAATTTCATTGTTATACTCAATAAGCAAACCTTTCAAACAAATGATAAGTTTTTTGTAAAAAAATTTCTGATCAAAAGTTATTTCAAGTTTAAGACTAAAGTGAAAATCAAATAAACAAAAGAACTCATATGTCATGAATCCAATAAAACATTGGTTGTATTCAAATGGAAAAGTGTTAAAGTATTTTCTGGAATCACATATAAAATAAACGAGCAATAGATGAATGTCTCATCCCTTTTGTCCTTCGAGTTCGAAGAGTATAAAACTTTTCCAAACATTTTCACTCAGTTTTTAACAAGACTTTAAACAATCGATTTGTGAGAGAAATCTCACAATTATTTTAACGCTCATAAGACAAGGCTTTCCTTACTTTACTGTGAATTTTATTTTTACTTTTAATTCTCTTTTGATTTTTAATTAATGGAGAAAATAATGGAGTCTTCAAGTAATGGGCTTTTGGATCCATTTATGCAACTCATTAGAAGTGCTGTTAGTTTGGAGCCGAATGTAATCACGTCTCAAATGTTTCTTCTCCGTAACGGATGCTTCGAAATAGTGGCCATAATTACCGCATACCTATTGTTTACATTAGTGGTCGGCCCCAAAATGATGGCCAACAGAAAGCCATTTGACTTAAGACAAACAATATTCACATACAATGTATTTATGGTAATACTGAACGTCTACTTCTTCTTCTCGTCAATCATCGCATATGAGTTCGGAATCGCTTTATTTAACTTCAAGTATCCGTCGCACGAAACCACACAAATGACTCCCGAAGAGGAACGTCGACTCATTTTCGTCTATTGGTATTTCATCTCAAAAATAGTCGATTTGTTGGACACAGTGTTCTTCGTGTTACGCAAGAAGTGGTCACAAGTGACAGCACTTCACGTTTACCACCACTCGTCTGTCCCATTCTGTGTGTGGTTAGCTGTTAGCTTTGCGCCCACCGCTGGAGTGAACGGCATATTTCCGATATTTAACTCTGCAGTCCATGTGTTGATGTATACCTATTATGCGATGTCGGCATTTGGGCCAACCGTACAAAAGTATTTGTGGTGGAAGCGCTATATAACCCAGGTCCAATTGGTTCAATTCGTCATATTCTTCTTATATGGACTCACGTATCTAATCAAGCAAAGAGGTTGGCCTTTGGTTCTGATTTGCACATCTATGGCACAGCCGCCGCTCTACCTGTTTATGTTCACCTCATTCTATGTGAACACCTATTGTAATACCGGTGCTAAAAGTCAAAAGAGAGACAAAGAGAGTGAAAAGACATCAATCAATCAAAAAGTGCATAAAATTGAATAGAATTAAGTCATAAACCATTTTATATTCAATTGTTTTCAAACATTTGTTTTTTTAATATTTATTAAACTATTTTACATATATTTTATAAGAAATTAAATTTCAGTCATTTCATACAAATTACATGCTTTGACTAAATTTGATATAATTTCCTACATTTTATACTCAATACTCATTTTAATAACAAATTAAAGGAGTAATCAATTAAAGCTCATTCACTCAAATACACTAATCTTTTCTTTATTTGTAGGGCTGAGCGCTTTATTGATCAAATGATATTGAATTGAATTAAATGATAAATAGCTTGACATTGAAAAGTGTCTAGCACATTCCTAGACAAACAATTAACGAGTTGAATAAATGATTTGAAGTTAATTTATTAATCCGTTGAAGTATTTCCTTTCGACAATATATTTCATTCGACAAATATTTGGCAAATCTTTTCTTTTTATATCGTCAATAATCATCAAATAGTTTGTATTTTATGCAGAATAAGGTCAATATTTAAAATTAACCTTGCTTTACTTTTAGTGAATCTTCACATTCAAACATAAGTGCCAATCATTAAGGTATTATATCAAGGTATTGAGGTCGAGCTGATATGATAATAAAATTGAGAATAACATGGTATGCCTTTGATAAGATTTAAGTGGAGCTAATCGGTACTGGCACCATTTAAAGCATTATTTTATGCACTGACCAGTCAGTGACCACTTACAAGAATTAAGGATATTTGTTGATCGGTATTTAAATATCGTTTTCAAAAAGCAAGATTATTCCAACTAGGTTAGAATTGTAAGCAATATAGATTCATAATATTCACATTTAAAGATTATAAACAACTTAAGAGTTTAAAGAGTTGAGAGGAAGAGTTGTTTATGAATGAGAGGAATCCTTTTATTGCCTTTTGTGTAATAATTATGAGAAACAAATGGATAAGTTATGTGAGTTTCACTTAAACACCAGTCCTTCGGAACAATACTTTCATTGTTTTGTTCTCGAAGTGTGAAAATAGGGCCGAAAAAAATATTTGTGAATATTATGAGTTATGAATCGTTTGCCACACGTTTGGCACTGGAAGTCAACAGCGCTTAAAACCTGTTCGACGAATTCCGAGGACAGTCTGCTATCAGCTCGACATTCATTTGGGCAGAAATAGCTGACAATTGATAGAAATACACTGTCTTTCAATTGGAGAGAAATTGTGAGCAAAGAACACCACAACTCTTAATAGACTTCCTCTCCAACCAAATCAATGATTAAATAGTATTTGAGAGACAATAAAAGTTTCCTTCAAATAAGGTTAGACTTCACACAAAATAAATATTAAATTCTCAGTTGATTGTGATTAGCGACTAAGCTCTCAATGCGAGGCCTGTGCTCAGGAACTACACATTTCATTGAGATTTAGGCGAAAGACACAAACATTTGGCTAAAAAAAGAAAATCTGATTACAAACTGACAAAAAGTCTCTATTTATTGAGTGCTCTTACCTTAAGATATAATAGTCTTCAAGTTATCGGAGACTATTTGCTCAAAAACTCATCATTTGACTGACTTTTGCTCAAAAACAACTTTTACCACAATATCCTCAAGTGATGGAAAGTAACAGTTCGTCGATAAGATTCCCGACGGAATACCACTCTTCGAGCTCAGGTCTAACCTACTATTTATATCAGTATTGGCGTGAAGTCGGTGACTATCGTACGGCTGATTACCCACTAATAAGGGACGGGCCGTGGCTTATGTTGACCATAATGACCAGTTACTTCATATTTGTCAGCAAAATTGGCCCCCGATTTATGAAATCACGCGAACCCTTTGAATTGAGACGACTTATGCTGGTCTACAACACCACAATGGTATTAACCAACGCTTACTTCTTTGTCCAATCACTGCAATGGATCCGATACGGCGCCGCACTATTGGACTTCAGATTTCCTTCCAAAGAGGACCACTCACTACCAGTGCAGCAACAAATTTGGTCATTTTATTTGTATTACATCACAAAATTTGTGGATCTGTTGGACACAATATTCTTCGTTTTGCGTAAAAAGTATTCACAGATAACAACCCTTCACTTATACCATCACACAGCGGTTCCCATTCTGGGTTGGATGACCTTCTGGTACCGCTTCAATGTTCCGTCAATCACTCTGTTCGCTGTCCTCAACTCATTCGTTCATACAGTCATGTATTCCTACTATACTTTGGCCGCATTCGGGCCACGCATTCAGAAGTACCTTTGGTGGAAGAGGTACATAACCCAGCTTCAATTACTCCAATTTTGTGTCTTCGGCATATATGGCACACTTGTGAAGCTCTTCCACACCGGATACCCATCGCTGGCCTTTTGGACGGCCTATTCTCAGTCTATTCTATTCTTCTATATGTTTGTGAAGTTTTACTTTCAGTCTTATTGTCATAAATCAGTAAAACAGTCAAAACTTAATTGAAATGTAAAAACGAAAAATCAATTTAACAGACAATTGAATGATATCTTAAACACATCTCAAATGCAATTGTTTTTCATTTAGTCATCAAAACATTAAATAAATCCATTTTTTAATCAAATGTTATTTGCATTTATTATATCCATTAATCACTTCATTGATGAATCATTAAATTGAGGTATTTCTCACACGAGAATTGTGCAAGGTCTCCTAGTCCTCCTGTAATTCCCTAAACTGAATGTCATAAAATGATCTAGGGGGTACAAACCTGACTTTAGGATCAATCAATTTATAAGCTTATTTTTGTTCATGATGACCAAGCTCACCAAACCCTATGGGTGAATTTTAGCAAATCCCCTCACCTAGAATTGGAAAACCCGTACAGATCTAGTGCCTCTCCATACATAATGTTAGTTTTCAAATCCTAAGGGGTATTTGTAGAGAGCTTTCCCATAGCCATCCCCTAACGCTTTAGTTAATCAAGTAAAGCCTTTGAATGAATACAAACTGGTTTATTCTAAGCAAGTATACTTTTGCACACACCTATTGTATTGCCAATAAAACTTAGGATTTCATAAGAAATTGAAATTTATTTGAATTTCTTGATTGATATTTACTTTGTGTTCAATAAAAAGAAAACTGAATAAACAAAAGAGTTTTTGAATTAAAATATATTGAAAGAAGCGATGAGTTAATTATTAAGCACTTAATGTACTTAAAGGCAAACATTTATAAAAAAAAGTATTGAAAACAAACTAAAAGTAAATTCAAATCAATTAAAATCGAGTGAAAGCCGTCACTATCTGTGAGTTGTTTCAAAAGTTTTCGAAGTGATGCGAGAATATCGCGCCTTCCCTTCTATTCAAGGTTTCACAGGCCTGTTGTACGCCAGCAGTCATAAGTCCGGGTCCACAACTGAAGACACCCACTCGACTGACCTGACAAAACAAAAAACAAATATTTATCTCTGATTATCAATCTATGAATAGTTCTAAGAATGTGTGCCAACGTTCGGGTGTTCCGATTGTAATGAGTCCAAAAATACAGTGAAATTAGGTCTTCCAAAGTGAGTTTTGGCTTTCAATCCGGTGAATAGACTCCTATTGGATATCCTTTGGAAATGTCGTTCACAGATATACTGTCAGATAGAGAAACAAATAAACGGTTCAATCACTTATTGCCGACAATTCATTGCCTTTTGTTTTCAAAGAAGACTTCAGTCTTTCAGTTGAATTAGACTTTGATTGCAATTAAATATCAAAATAGTTCTAAGAGTGAAATCTTAAAGCCCTTCCCTTACCAACATAGTTGTCCTTAAGTCAAACTTCTCGTAGAATTGTGTAATGAATATATGTGTTGTCAGGAGACTAGACTTGTCCTTCTCTTCAGTGTCTCGAATCACATCTGAGAGCCATTCGAAATGCTTCTGAGTTCGGGTCACCCAAAGAAAGTATACCTAAAATACAATAATTGTTTGAATAGCGCTCAGCCTTTGCACAGAATGAGAGCTACTTTTTTGCAATTGATTTTTGTATTAAACGACGCCTTAAAAGCTATGTCTTTGAGAATCGATGCAAATGGTGTGACACCAATACCACCGCCGACAAGAACAGCCACTTCAAACTTCAACCAGTCCTGATGTCCTTCCCCATAGGGGCCGTCCAGATATAGTTTGGGATAAGCACGAGAACCCAAATTATTCGGATCATATGTCTGACGTAAGTTTTTAGTGAAGGGACCGACAGCTCTAATAAATAGCGACAGATTGTCCTCATGTGGTGCAGACGCCAGAGTGAAGGGATGGTATTCACTTGTGCTGAGCGCCAAACAAGCGATGCGAACCCATTGACCGCTCTTATAGTCGAAATCTGGGGGTCGTTTGAATTCCAAGTGTGTGACATCTGAAGGATGTAAAGTGGCCCGGATTACAGAGATCTCCACTTTCTTACGACTAACACTTATAAGTCGATCGATTGTGAATAAAACCTAATATTCGTTCAATAATTGTATTCATTTGTGATAATTGCAAACAATTTGACTCACAATAGGGAGAGTGAAGAAGTTATAGAAGATGGGTGGCTGTACCACTCGTCCCAACCCATGTAATACCATTAGAATATAGAGAATGGGATAGAGATTATGTGTGGCCCAAAAGGCGTTGAATATATTACGTCTCGAGTATTGAATGGCGAAGACATACATCAGAATAATGAGACAGAGGAGGAGAACTCCAGTGACTCCCGTAATGGTATTCCAAACCCAATAACTTGCTTTCGGTAATTCATCGGAACTGTTAACAAATCACAATTGAAAGCAATTCTCTGTATTTCTTTCAAATCACTTACAAGTGATAAAACTCTCTGAAGAGACAGTTAATATCATCGGGATTTTGGGTCGAAATGTGGTAAAAATTGATTGCGTGACCGATGGAGTGGATCACTGAATGGGCATAATTTGAAACGATATTAAAATCTTGAGTCAAATTTGAAATAATAAGTCACTTACAGGACATAATTAAAGCCCAAAACGCGATATACTTGTGAAGACTGACCGCACCGTCAAAGGGAACGATTCGGTGCAGAAATGTTTCCCTCAAAAAGGTTATGACATTCCGACACATTGTAAGCAATATTGTTGAGAAACAAAACATCATAACACTGGCCGCACCTCTGGTCAGAGTTACTCCTAATCCAGCGATTTGTCGCAGTCCTGCGTCTTCTCTCAGATATGTGTAGGCTATGGACAGAATACAAGACAATGTCATTACAATATTCAATAATATTCTTATGAGAGGACAGACTGTAGGCCTTATCGATGAAAATGAATGTAATAATTGCGGTATAGATTGTGATCCAAAATATCTCTAATTTGTATTCATCAACAAATCTACTCCAGACTCTCAACCACTCCGGTCCCCACTTTTCCTCCTTTTGTGTCTCAACTCTTAACAAGGAGGGCATTGACGCTGTCCTTCCCATCTGTTTGGTATCAGGTGTTCCACCGAAATAACTGTAGGCTCTGATAACGGTTTCGTTAGCTCTGAGTAAAGCACTTTGTCGTCGTTGTTTAGGGGCCGAAGATATAATTTCCTGAGCGCTTCCAACTGTAAGATCATTATTAATGGTTACTATGAAAGAGAGGAATACCATCAAAGTTGAGTTCTGCATATCCCAGTTCTTCTTTATATTCTCCTAAAAGCTTCTGAAAGTCAGTGAATGTCAATTCCTGACGACTTCTTAGACCAGCGCTTCTGAACATCGAACCGATCACTTCATCCATTTGTTGGGCAGATATGGACTGATTGGCCAATTCTAACATCGATTTGATCATCATTTTGAAGTCATCTACCGTTAACTTTCCACTTCTGGTCACGTCATACATATCGAACATAAGTTTTGCCTTTTCATCAGCACTTCCTTTGGCGAAGATTATAATCATATCCAAGAACTCTCTGAATGAAATGTATCCGTTGTTGTCTTTGTCCACTAAAGCAAACATTTGCTGAACAAATGTAGAGTCGGGTCTCATGGATAAGGCGTCGGAGAACTCTAATTGTGTTAACTCTGTATTAATCACTTCCTTTGCAGTCTTCACATTCAACTGTTCCTTAGTATTCACTCCGAAGGCCTTTAAAAGAATTCAATCATTCATTTGAAATATGACTAAAATATTTGTGATTACATGAGAGAAGACAACTCTAAAGAACTGTTCCAAATGTTTTTGTCTCTTCTCTTTAGTGTAGGCGGCATTTAACAATGTCTTGAGATCAGTTTCAACCCTTTCCCTTCCAATTCCTATCTCTTCTAAGAAGAGTTCAATTTTTGAGGCAAACCTTTCTCTGTCGTGATAGGAGTCGAACTTCAACACCAAATCGTATTCCTTATCGATTCTGATCTGTAGATAATCCTGTCCTCTGTTAGCACTGGCATAGAGTTGGACGGCTTTGATTTCCTTCAAATCAATGCTGCGAAGAGCTTTGGATCCGTCTTCCAGTTTAATGATAATACTCTTCTTTGACGACTTACAGTGAATTTGAACAGTTCTGAGGCCCTCTTTTTTGTTGACCCATTCCTGAGCTGTAAAAGCATTAAAAATAATCGAAATAACGGCTTTCCTCACCTAAAGTGATGTCTTCACTCAAAGACATTCTTTTCATTCGAGAGTTCTTTTTCCGAAGCATTTCTCTGACTGAGTTCCGTTTGTCGGCAAGAATTTTGAGGGCAAGTAAACAGATGATGGCAAACACACCGACGGCAACAAAGGACAGGGCATAACTCCATTCGCTGCCTTCAAAATAGTCGAAGGTATGGGCATTAGTGCACCTGTCGTTTATAACTCTACTTCTGTTGACAGCACCCAACGAAAGACAGGTATCTGTAATGTTATTTTGAATGCATTCATACGATTCCATTGCTTTCATACAATCGGCAGAAATCGGGTTTGAATTTCCTAATGAGTCAAGAATTATGTTAACGTATAAGAGAGGGAAGACATACTTGTCGGCAACTGAAACACTTTGGGTTGAATTTCCCCATTTTTAATATCAGTAATACTTCTAATGATGTCATAAATAGTCAATTGATTTAATCGTGAGATGTCTTCGGCGGTGAAGAGTCTGAAAGCGACACAAAATCAGCCAAATTTGAGTAAAAATGTCTTCAGTTTAACCTATTTTTGTGATTTTCAAACCAATATCTGTCGCCATCTCTAATACGGCGGAATTGATCAGCGATTACAGTGCGGAACAACTGTCCCGGTTGTGTTGGAGTGGTCTCCAACAGTCCGCCCACCCATATATCAATTGTATCGGTGCTATTCTTATAAATTATTTTGAGCCGTTCCAACAAATTCTGTGCCCAAAGGATTCAAAATTAAATTTAGTTTACAATTGGGACAGTAATTAACTGGTTCTCTGTTGATGACGTCTTTCCAAAGATCTCTAGCAATTTCCTCAATAGTCATCCCACTCCTATCCTTGTCATCCAAACCTAACTCTCGTCGAGTCGTCAAATAATCTGGTAATCCGTGATCTCTGCCTAAAAATGAAAAAACTTGAGCTCAGGTTTGATTTGTAATGTGAGACCTCTTTGAATATTAATTGCCATTAAATCCCTTCGAGTGAACTCTAAGGGACCAAAAACATTGCCCCGAATATCCTCAACGATCACATTGTCTTCTCTTTCGGCCGGTTGTGAGGACAGACCCATAATTAACTGTTCAAACCCTCCATCCATTAATGGCTGGATTGGTTTCCAAAAGCTATTACAGGTTCTGATGATATTCTCATTTATTTGATTGCCTTTCTGTTGGTCCAGTTTTGCCACCGAAGAACAGTCTCCATTCCTTTTAATACCGCCCGCCGTAACTAATGTATGTCCAAATCGAAAGGCCGCCGATTGGAAGATATTTGAAACTTGAGGATTAATATTAGGGTCATATCCGGGATATTTAGATAATGAAAACCCTAATAATATGGGTAACCATTCATTCACAACAATTTGTTGGTGAGAAGCGATAACCCATTTTCTCGCCTCATTGAACACCTTCTCATCTGACCAGTCTTTATGTGCAGTAGAGAGCTGTTTAGCCAATAGGTTGTGCCATCGAAACCATATGACTCCCATCGTTAATAGAAAGGGGTTTTCATGACCGCGAATGTTACCCAACCCTTCAATTTATATTAATTAATAGTTTTTACAATTAATAGACAAAACTTACGAAAAAATCTTTCCGACGGTAAGAGACGTGGTTTGGGGTCAGGGTTTTGATTTCCTAGCCATTGGTCAGGTCCAGAAGGAGGAGGTGGATTCACCATTGGAAGTTTTATGTCATTTTTAATAGGAAATTCATCATTCCCTCTGAAAGATGCCAATGTGCCACCCTCGTGGGTTCTTAGCGTATCGGCCCACCCCTTGGAAGTTCCATAAACGAGGCCGCCATCAATCCAAGGGGTCAATTCATTAAATTGTTGGCGCGGGTTATTTGTGGAGTGACCAGTATTTAGATCATATCTTGTGCGCAATAGTGGCATAAATGTGTGACCTGTGCTGTGATTAAAATCTATATAAGACTTTGCGTCCGCTGAGAGTATTTGCTTCGGTATTTCAATATTCATATATTCTGGAGGACAGCCACCACTCTGTGCGTCCAATATTTCTTCTACAATTTGTTGCCCAAAATATACAAAGAATGCAGTCTTTCCTGTGTTTGATTTGGCGCCGATCTCTCCTTTCATCAAAGTCTCCGATAAGAATATCGGATTCGGTCGGTCGGCGCCCGACGGCTGATACACTCCGTCCGCATATTTGGGAAATACTAAACGGATGAGTGGTTTCTCTGCAAATATAATTAATTTTCAAAAAAGGATTCAATTAATTGATTAAATTGATTACCGACAGCCCCCAGACTGGGATCACCCATATTGTTATACCATCCATCATATCCTTCATAATCCACGTCATCGTATGACTTGTTCTTCAACTGTTGAAGAGATAATCCGACGTCTGATCCAAAGAGAAGCCATTTTGCCAATGAAAACGGATTGTGACTCTCGGGGGTCGGCTTCGACTGTAAAGCTTCAGCTGTTTTGATATAATTAGAAAAATAAGTAAATTGAGTCAATTATATCCTAAAAAGGACACCATGATCATATTTGAGTCACAAAGAATTTTAAGTAATTTAAATATAAAGCCTTAAATATATTAAACAGTGTTAACAAAGTCTGCATAAAAGGAATTGAGTGCCAAAACACTAACCTTTAGGAGATGTGACAGTTTTTGACTCCTGAAACCCCTGACGAGTGGTTCTGATCTCTGGGAGAGAAGACTTCGATTTCGAAGTTGTCTTTGACTGAGAAGTTTCGGTGAAATCTTCGTAATCACTGATGGGATTGAAATCAAAAGACTGTGTAGTCCTTCGCTGACAATCACACAAACAATTAATTAAAACTAAAATTACTATTAATTTTAGTTTCATTTTCCAAAATGACATATCCTTTCTCTAAATAAGTCCATAAACTTGCAAATAATGAGCTGGAACTTCATATAAATGAGAGGAAACAAAGTTTCCGCGACTCAAAAGCCAAAGGAAATCAAAGATAATTTGGCAAAAGTTTTAAATGTGAGGAACAGGTCATAGATTTATGGGGGTGTTTCCTAAACTCATCAATGAAAATGTCATTGATTTTAAACGTAAGGAAAACTTTTTCAAATTATAAATTTAATTAAAAAAAACTTTGAAATAGTTTTAATACAAATAGAAAAACAATATTTCATTAAATATGAGAAAATGGTTGAAATAATAGCGGAAATAGTCTTAAAAGTTAATAGAATAGTCGAAACTCAACTGAAAAAAGTGAGGAATTTTGAGCAAAATTCGATAACAAATGAAAATAGAGTTAAAATTCAAACATTGAATAAAAATAAGATTAAAACAAAACTTAAAAATAATTGAATAAAATTGGCGACAAATAATGAGACAAAGAGTCGGTCCTATTGATGAAAATGTTTGGAGAGGTGTTGACTGATCTGATTGTTAGCGAAATAGCCATAGAGTTGACAGGAGTGGCACTCGAAGTAACCGCCAAACTTAATGCCACTGCATTTGGCACAGAATACAGTCATCCGTTTGATGTTCTCTTCAGTCAAAAGCAATGATTCCCGACAACTGTTGCAAACGGTGTTCACCTCATGTCTGTGCACTTCTAGTTCTGGTGCCGACGCAGTGCAACAACCGCTTGAAGACTGAGTGCTGTTCCCATTCAAGGTTAGAGCCATTAGGGGTTGTCTATCAGGTGACCACGGATTTGGTGGACATTGCTTCGGTTCGGGACTGACGGGTGTTGTGCTCTTCAATGTATCGATTTGTTTATTCAGTTTTTTCCTAAAATTGAAGAGTTCTCTGATGTCTATCCGTGGTTTCCGAATCTCTTGAGGAATGTCATTGATCTGTGGGTCCCACACGTCCTTAAGTGCCACCAATTCGTTGAATGCATTCTTCTTCAGCTCTTTGTCTGCTTTTTTCAATTGAATTAACTTTTCGTTGAGTTTTCTTCTTTGAGTTTTAGTCATTTTGGTTAAGAAGACGACATCAATAAAACTGTTCGCCATTTCCATTATCTGATCGTCTGTTAACTCATCAAAATTGTCAAATCCTTCGTAAAGACTATACGTTTGTCCAGAGCTCAGGTCCCAGTCATCGTCGGTATCGCCGGACCCCTTGTCTCCATTTGTTGGTTCCGTTACAGCTGTCACTTGTTGTGGAACTATTGGAATGGTCTGCGATTCAACAGTTCGGCTGTCAGTCAAGCGCTCAGTTTCTTGTCTATTGTCTGTTAACTCTGAAGTCTGAGGCGAGGCATGAACTTCGGCTTCAGTGGTGTCTTCAGTCGAGTTTACATTATTGGTCAGACCTATTGCCGAATCGGGTGAAGTGCTTCTATCACTTGAATCAGTTGTTGAGGTCGACGGTCTTTGAGGCTCTTCAGGAGTGAACCAATCATCAGAAGTGTTCAACTGATTCATAGATTTGGTCAAATCAGTGATGTCTTCAGTGCGCGGATCGAAGAATGAATCGACTGATGAAAATCGGGAATTGAGATCAGAAGTTGAGTTCTGACTCAAAGTGATAGTCTTCGGGAACTGTTGTTCACATCTCATGACATGTTTGCTATACTTCGTTGCCTTCACTCTATGGTTAGGATTGAAAGGACAGGTCTTCAGACCCATGTCTTTCATAGTGAAGCCATACATTTCGAGGTCATCCCAAGTGGCCATTCTTTCTGACTTGTCTTCACAATTGTCTTTCGATAAAGTCTTAAAGGAATATAAAAGTGTCGATCAGTTGACGAGAATTCAAATCCAAACAAATTATTGAAATACTTGTGGTTTTCGAACGAAACGCGACAAACAATTAAAGCATTTCATTGCAAATCATATCAAACTTCAAACCATTTGATGGAAATTCAATGCAGTTTCCAATCAAAGAGTCACTCAATTAATCACTTTTTCTAATATTTCCATTTCTTTTACACTCAGTTTGTGACCAATTTGTCAAACTTTGTACATAACTTACACAGTATTTCACAATAAATTCCAAGAGTTTATAGTTTTGAATGACATCTATCAAGAGTGCGCGCAAAATCAATGCAAAAGAACTTGCTCATTCATGTGTTAGGCATAAACTTTTCCGACATTTATTCAACTTGCTCAGATCTAAATGATTTAACCTATGATAATTTAATAGATTGGATCTGAGTAAAACATGTTTAAGTTGACTCTGAAATATGTCCTATAAAGTGGCATATTCATTTATTAATTACTTTGGGTTTATCATGTTCATGTTCAAAATGTCTGGATCTTCAACTTTAACTTCTTTATAATTAGTTAATCTCGAAAAAGCAAAGGCGAGGCATCCAATCATAGCGGACACTATAATGATGACAATCACTACTATCGCCACTATTTTGAGGTAAAACATATACCGACAATATTCAGAGGATGTGTTCTTCCACTTCGACCACAATTTCTTATATTGTTGTAAGTCTTCGCATTCAAATATAGCGATCTTCTCATGAAGTGAACAGATATCAGGACATCCAGAATATGTGATTAAATTTGTGGAGTATCTCATAATTCCTGCCTTTTCTGCAACAAATCCTGTAATAAAGACATCATCGATACGAAAGACATGTCCAGAATATTCGTCGCTTGTCTTCAATAAGCTTTGGGTTATATTTCCTGCCATTATATATACACATCCACTAACATAATCGGGATAATATTGATTAGGGTAGAGCTCTAAAGGCAAATACCATTTATCTATCGAAGAGTTTATTTTAGATTCAATTTGATTCAAAAGATTATTCCCATACTTGTGGGGTCTCTATAAGGACTGGTCTTATGACCAAGGTTACCTATAATACCGCGTCTCAAATGTGACAACTTATCCATTAGTAGTCGAGTGTTAATAAACACGTCGTCGTCGGTCTTCAGAATATATGGCGATATCTGACAGTTCTTATTAATCCAACGAAGAATTGAAATGGCTTTGAGGGTAAGGTTGTAGTAATCGTCAATAAATCCAAACTGAATGATATCCCCATATCTGTCCGATTCGTTACCCAACTGTTTATTAATTGTTTTATTTTTATTCAAACCAATAACAAAATAAACACTAATATTGAGAATCTTGAGCTCAGAAACCCATCCCTCCCTAACTGTCTTTCTTCTATCGAAGAACTTTCCCTCTGAATGTCCAGCAGAATGTATGAACACAGAGACTGATTGCTTATTACAGGGCTGGGCATCAATTATAGTTACATTTGTGAGATTCAGTTCATCTCTTGTATGGATAAACTTTTTTGAAGTTTTACTGTAAGTTTTGGTGAGAATATGAGGCGCTTCAGAATCTTCTTCAAGTGTTAAACATATTAACAAATTAAGTAAAATCACTGACAAAATAAGTGGAAAGCAATTCATAGTGAATACAATTCCTTACAATTGATCTGAAAGTAAAATACTTGTAAATTATTTGAGATTCAAAAGTTTTATACGTATTTATTCAATAACTTTGAAATGCGACTAAAAATGATTTAAGGATTTGTTCATAAAGTGAGAGCACTGTTAGGGATAAAAACGTGTAGACCTCATATTTGCAAAATTATTCATATTCTGCTTATCAATTGCACATCCGTTATATGTTATCATTTGAATGCAACTGAAATGCTTAAATATTTTGCATAAATCTATTTCATATAATACATGTTAATTGTATTACAATCTCTGCTCAAACAAATCCCAGGGGGGTCTGTCTAATGTGTATGTACTTTGGTTTAAAAAACAGTCTTGCACATGAATCATATGATATGATGATGTATTATGGGACGGGGGG
>JAQIWF010000861.1:0-15110 GCA_034694965.1 Ceratozetes gracilis
GTTCATCAAATTATAATTTATTATTAAGTTATGTAAAGGCTTTTAATTTCCGGTTCTTTTAAACAATTAAATTTAAATTCATATTATAAATGATAATTTTAATCTATATATTGAATAATATTTTTTAAGCAAGGTTGTTACAAATAATTTAATTTATGACAAGATTATAACATGTTTGTTTGACAACTTGGTCAAAGTTACACATTAATTCATTCCTTGGATTGTGAGTGAATTAAATGCTGTCTAAAATCCACATTAAAATCATGAAAAAATTGATCACTTCTTGACTATATTGGTATAAAAATTCCAGTATAATATAAAATGACATTTTCTCACGCAATTCATATTTTTCAATATCAAACTGTCTGTTATTTTTAATTCGACTAAAAAAATAGATCAAGTTCGATACTATTGATAAGATCAAGGTTACTCTGGATTTATAATTAAGTGAAAACAAACACTTAATTAATTAATTGCTGATTCATTATCTAAATATGGATTATATCAACTGGCATTGGTGAAAAAAATGTCAATCAGATTGTAATCAGGATAAAAATGTTCTGAATCGCAGTTCTGATCACATAAACATGAGCAGGATGAAAATGCAAAAATTGCCATATTTTGCAATGTGATGAATATTAAACAATAGTGTCATTATAGAACAAGGATATTTCCCTGAGATTTGATCCTTACAACGATGAATTGCTTAATTACTTTGATTACAGAGGCTTTTCTCCAAAGTCTCTCACATTCTTTGGTTTGATTTGATGTAAAATTATTTAAAGTCTATTCGAAAGGGAAGTCACGAGAAAGAGATATCAAATGAGAGAATTAACTGAATTAATGGCAAAAATGGCAATCATTGGCAGCAAATCCTGAATATTAGATATAGATATGAATGAAAACAGTTTTTATAGCCTTGTGTTTGCCATTAGAAACGTTAAAGTGATTACAAAATTCCACTTCAAATGAAAGGTTGTGTTCGTAACGAAAAATATTCTCAACAGTCAGTGATATTCAGTACTCGATGTGAACACAATTTGCGCTCAAATCTAACATTTTGTGATTAATCGCTCAGTTTTTCGTTAATTTATTGATTGAGTTAAAAATGTCATTGGCTATAGAGAGCGGCGCCACCACTACTGTGGCTATCTATACCCCCACCGATACTTATGACCAGAACACCGCCAAAAGGTTTCATTTCGGAGCCGCAAACTTCAAACTTTTAAAACCGAGTCAATTGGATTCCTTCCTCAATGAGATCAAAACGACCACATCCAAACACCAAATTAGCAGGATTGCCATTGGAATGCCAGGGATCATTGGAGATCAAGATAAGAAGGTACTATTGTTTTTTGCTTGTTTAGACTGACAGCTGTGATTTATGGTACTTATGAATTGATCTGTCATATAACCATAATAATGCTATTATTCAGTGCACAGACAATCATCCCAGACAACCCAAACATAGAGAGTAACCTAGTTGTTTGTTTTTATTCTGTGCAGAATCTATTGATTGTTTTCATATTGTTTTAAAAACTTGTTTTTTAAGAATAATTTCCTTTAAATTTGATAACTCTTGAGTTAATGGGGAGAAAATGGAAAGAGCAAACATTAGCACTACTCAATGACCATGAAGTTTATACTCATGAATAATTATTTGTGGAAATATTAGTTTTCAAATAAATATTTGATAAGAATTGAGCAATGATTTTGACTTTCGTCTCACCACTCGTACTGTTAATTGGCTTACATTTTAAAACAAACTTTTATTCATTACTTCCAGGCTTTGCGAAGAGCTGTGGATAAGGTTTGGCCAAACCTGGAGTGTGTTTGGGTCGGTAACGACACGGAAACGGCTTTAGGTTAGTGTCAGTTACATAAAGTGTGTCATTAATCCTATGATAAGAGCAATCATTTGAATGAAATAACAAATCAAATAATAATAACTCAATGTCTGACTCATAGCATGTATTGATGACACGAAGTATGCTGTCAAGTGTATTGTCATATCGGGCACCGGCTCCTGTT
Source organism: Ceratozetes gracilis (assembly GCA_034694965.1). NCBI lineage: Eukaryota > Metazoa > Arthropoda > Arachnida > Sarcoptiformes > Ceratozetidae > Ceratozetes > Ceratozetes gracilis. Next base: position 2,032 of record JAQIWF010000861.1, read on the forward strand.
GTTATGGCAACAATGGACAACGAACTGAAAAAGTTGGAGGATCCGGACATATAATAGGTAATGAAATTGAGTCACTTTTAATGATAAGTAGTTACAAACAAACAGACGGTTAAGAATGGGTACAATTAAACGTGTCTTCAATTGATTATCAGGCGATAGGGGGTCCGGATATTCCATATCTCATTTGGCATTGAGAGAGGCTCTCAAAGACTATGAATACAACCATTCGTCAAATGAGACGGAAACTCATGAGAGCAAAACGGTTCTGTTGGATGTGGTCCTAAAGCATCTCAATCTGCAGACCATCTATGAGCTGATCAGTTGGAGTTTCGTAGCCTCTAAGGCCGAAATCGCAGACTTGGCTCAACTTATCATTAAACTATCCGTTGCGGGAAATCCTATCGCCAAACAAGTAGTCAACTCCGCTGTTGAAGAACTAGTCGGTGATATCAAGTGTTTGATCCGAAGACTTAGAGATGGGTTGAATGTGGAGGACAGTGCCATACAGATAGGATTCACTGGTAGTCTTTTGACAAGAAGTGAGTCCTTCTCTAAACTAGTCTCTCAAAAGCTCAGGGAAAGTGTCCAGGCCAATATTGTCCTTCTAAAGGACACTGTTATCGGAGGCCTCAAAATGATTGCAAAAAGTCCGGAATCAAAGGATAGTGTCCATCAAAATGGAAGTTCTTTTAATCGGATGACAAATGAAAAGTTGTCGCAATTAGTTCTCCCCATTTCGACATCACTTTCACTGACAGAGAAGAGAAATGAAAAGTCTTTGAAATTGGATTCAATGACAATCAAAGAGGGCATTGAACTCATGATCACTGAAGAGTCCAATAATTTCGCCGAAATTCGGAAAAATATTGATTCGATTGAAATATTAGTCAACAAAATAACTCATGCCTTCAAAAACAACGGACGACTCTTCTATGCGGGCAGTGGCACGAGTGGCAGACTTGGATTTCTTGATGCCAGTGAATGTCCACCAACCTTTTCAGTTCCAAGATATTTGGTTCAGGGTATAATCCAAATGCTTTCTTATCTCAAAATTATTTTCTCAATATTTTGCAAAATAGGAATCATTGCCGGCGGTCCTAAAGCTATCCATTCCTCCATCGAAGGCGCAGAAGATTCTATTGTCGACGGAATCGCTGCGATTGAAGAGAAAGATATAACAGAGAATGACGTCGTTATAGGTTTGCCATAAGATTCTGCGTTCATTTGATTTAATTAATTAATTTATTTTTAACTCATCCAAAGGTATTGCCGCCTGCGGTCGGACTCCATTTGTTTGGGGAGCTCTTTATGCTGCGCTCAATCGAAAAGCATATACCTGTCTATTGTGTTTCAACCCCAACATAGAACCCAAAATCAAATTGGATATGGTTTTAACGGTGACCACTGGACCTGAAGTGCTTACGGGTAGCACACGTTTAAAGGCAGGAACTGCCACCAAATGTATTCTTAATATGTTGACCACATTAGCAATGGTTCAAATGGGAAAGTGTTTTGAGAATCTAATGATAGATCTCATGCCTTCAAACGACAAACTCAGGGACAGAGCGTTGAGAATAACACAACTTCTCCTCAATAGCGACAAAGTGTCTGAAGTGGCCGTAAAACAGATTTTAATTAAAAATAATTATGACATCAAAAAGACAGTCATTGAGTTGAGACAATCCAATGACTCTTAAAAGATATGGATTTTAGCAAAACTGTTATCATTTTCTTATTTATTGTTTTATAGAGAATTGAATTGCGATTTGACCACAAAATTGAAACAAATTAATAAATCGAAAGCTTTTTGTGACAAAATTGGATTTTAAAGAATGCTATTTAAAGATATGCTTTTGATGAATGGACTGCTGTTAAGGATAGGGATCTCATATTTTTCAGCAAAAATTTTGTCTGAAGAGTTGAAATATAATATGTGATCAAATTCTTGTTTGTATTTTTGCGAACTTTGATTTCTAAGAATATTTTCTCAGAAAATGACATTTCATTTATAAGGGAAATCTTTTCATCTAACTCGAAACTCGGGGGAGGGGGGGGGTATTTCCAAAATTCGCGTACCTCAGGGGGATATCTTCAAAAAAAACCCTATGATGACCCATGCTTTTCTGACATTTTATTATTTTGAACTATGGTGACTCTCTAACTAGAGTGAAGGGAATGTCTTCCTTGACAAGTCTCTGACGATTTCCACGTCTTGCAGAGTTGGTCTTCAAAATTGAAGACTCGTTAATATTGTGATCGTCTTCTAAGGTATTTAAGGCCAGAATATAAATCTGCGCCAAACTAGTGATCGACAAATCATTTTTCCTGTTATTCATCAGCCATTCCAGAGTTGATAACAGTATTTGTTTCACCGAATCATTAATTGTCTGATAATAGAGGACAGCAGTACAACAGTCGAGCGCCCGACCACTCGATTGTGTCCAACGCTGACAGTTATTGTGTATAATATTCAGAAGAAATACTAATTGTTTTTCAGTTAAATCTAAATCTTTTTGTTTGAAAATCCATTCGAAAGCAAACATGAATTCTATGAAATCGTTTGGATGTTTGAAAGTTTCCGTTTCCGACAAATTTCTTAAGTTTTCTATCAATCGATGTGTCGCTCCTTTGGCTAAGTTTCGGAATAATTCAAACAAAAGAATGGATCGTCTGATGTGAGGTTCGGGTGCTTTAAATATGAGAGATACCAAGAGTTCCTGCATTTCTATTGTAATGTCAGATCTTTTGGAGAGAATCGAGTGAACGACTCGATAGAAGGCATGAGTGGCTCTCATATTGTTGTTAAGACTCATAGCTTTCAGTGGTTTCATACGAATTAATAGATTTTGGTTATCGATTGGCGTCTCATTAAGTATTGTTAACTTCTTCTCCTGAGTGTCCGGTCCGTCAAAACCTATTATTTGAATGCCTGTCCACTCAATCGGTGTTGGCTTCAGTCGAGTAACAATACTCTTCGTGTAATCCAATGCCAATAATCGGTGAGCTATTGATAGTGAGGGATGTGTCGCCACTATTACTATCTGTTTGAGTAGTTGTTGTTCTTCTAAAGTAGAGAAGAGCTCCAAACCGAAAGATAAGAGCAGTTGTAGTGCCAAATGAAAGTTATGGACTTCACAGCTAAGGGTCAGTCGATTTAAGTACGGCTTGAAAATCATTGGCGACAGAACTTCAGGGAATTTTTGGGCCCGAATTGCATCAAACAGTTGTGTCAAAGTGTGGTATAACCCGATTGGCGACAAATTGGGTAAATTCGACAAAATATTTCTGATATCTTCAGTATCGCCGAAGCCGTTGGACAGCAATGAACTCAGAATCGATGTCTGATCTCTTCTCAACTGTTTATTATTGAAAGCGTTTTCGAGTAAAACCTATTTCAAGACATTAAAAGAGTAATAAAAATAAAATTTATTGCATTTATTAGAAAAAGTCTATTAAAGGAGAGAAACCATTGAATAATAAATGAGAAAATGAATAATAATTCATAAAACGATTAGTTATTAATCGAGTGAATGATACTTACGGGCGATGTGTTCCCGATCTCTGTGAGGCACTGACTCGAAGCCAAACCAATTACTGTTTTAGGCTTTTCTGAGTTTTTAATTAACAGTTGAATAACACAATCGAATAATTGCTTTAAAGACCAATTGCTGGCTGTCTATCAAATTCAAAGAATATTCAAATTCAGTCACTTTTCAATAGTCTTGGGATAATCGGGGATCAATTATAGGACATTCTCTCACATATTTCAGACACATTCTATTAATAAGTATTTTAAACTATTTAGTATAATTTGTCAGCTCTGGTATATCATCAAATGCAATTGTACTTGTCAATATTGAAATAATGAATTAACAATTAAAAATAATTTCCAAAAATAAAAGGGTTGTACTCGATATTAGTTGAATGAGTCAATGGAATTTGTCAATTTTGACAAGTTAAAGTGTTAAGACACTTGAGATTTCACCCTTCAATTCCACTCATTATAAAACCAAATGATAGGCAAAGTTTTGAGCGAATCCTAAATAGTTTGAGTCTTTCCCTAATCGAGTGTCGAAGTGATTGAGAAGAAGAACAAAAGAAATGATTAAAACAATTAGAGCTAAGAATCGATAATTCGCTCAACACTTGACTCTAAGGCATAGGAATCGAGTCTAAGAAATGAGAGACTAATCGGAAAATAATTAATAGAAAATGATTTGCGATTTGAATATTTAATGAAATAATTGACTAAAAAAAGAATAAAAACTGAATACCATTTCTGAGTGATAGGTAATTATGACAGTTGTTGTGATTAAGTACTTCTGGCGAATCCAATCAGACTTCTGGGAACTGCCGTATATGTTGATCAGTGAACCGACCGTTTGCTCGACTCTACAATAATCAGAAAATAATTTAAAAACAAAAAGCAAATCGATATTCAAAATCAATTGAAGTCATCCTCAGATGTATTGGACTTAATCTTCATTATGAGGACAGACTTCCGTTTAACACAATTATGAATTCATAAAAAGGTTGGGCTTTCAAAACAATTGTGTAATAAATTAATCATAAAATGTGTTTAATAGAGTGCGAAGAGATTTCAATCCATTTATTCTAATCATTATTTAAATTTTTTACAATTTATTTGACGTTTGAATTCAGAGACGATTTGGAGAAATAAACGAAATAATTATTGACTCCATTTGTGTATTAAAAGATTTGAGTGTTTTTTCCAATTAATGTCAAATGTTTCGGATAATTGTCATCGAAATGCATTTAAATCTTTTAATTTAATACCGAATCCATGTCTCAAATGATTTATATTTGAAAACATTTTCCAAAAATATTACTCCATTTCGTGATTAATATATTATACAAAAACACTAATAAATTCAAAAATTTGAAGATTAGGTAATTTTTCACTTGAAATGAGTTCAGCTTTTGTTGAAAAATAAAACTATTTTGATGTTAAGAGAGAGTCGTATAAGAAATCGGTATAAAAATACAATTTTTCAAAAATCAGAACAAAAGTCTTGAAAACAAGACTAAGAAATCAAAATTTTTTGTCTCAATTTTATTAATGGCTGTTAAGGTTTGGCGAAGTATTGAAAAAAGCATTCAATGATGTATTGCAGACATAAGTAAAGAGTATTTTCAAAGTAATGAAAAATAAGAGAATAAATAATTATAATATCACATAAATATTAGAGGTTTAAAGTGATCCATCAGTTTTGCATTTTTGCCAAACTATTCATAACTGATATTTGAGCGCAAAAATTGGTCCAAATTGTTGGTAACGATTGAGGTCATCCCAGAGATATCCAGTGGTCTGAGCAGTCATTACATGCCATTAACAGACTATTTATTGAATTTAATAAATCGAATCCAAAATTTGGTAAAAAATAGTTTTTCTCTTCGTATGAAATGATTGATAACACAATTAATTGCATTTATAGCTCACATTAATATGCATTTCATAGTCATAGCCTATACTTTAGCTGATCAAAGGAACGGCTCCTCTTCTCAAAGACTTGACCTCAAAAGTGCAGTCAATTACTGTATTAGAAAATAATGATAACTGAGTTCAACCACAACAACAACAAACACTTCTTTGGGAACAGTGATCGACAAAATCGATTATCAATTCAAAGACATTAAGTATTTGAAGGCATGACATGAAGAACACCATTTGGTTTGGGTTCGCATTCATTAACACATTTAAATGCATTCAAATGTGAACAAGTACCGTTTTCACCCTCAACAACACTTTAATGGCTATTTTTATAGGTCTCAGATAATCAACTTGATCATATCTCTCATCTAAATTACAACTTGCTCAATTGCCCTTAACTCAATTATTGTAATACTTTTGACCACTGATTGAATGGTGGGTCAAAGAAACCCCTATTTATGAATCGATAAGAATATCTTAAGGAATATTAACCACTGATTAAGAGATGAAATAAAAGTTATATAAAATTTGATTATAAGTTAAGAATCAATTGATTGATGGCTTACTTATCGATGTTATCGAAAAGAGGAACCATTTGTTCCAAAATGGAGAGCAAATGAATGACAATATTGTCGTCGATGTAATCATTGCATAAGTCCTTAAGAATATCCAAATATAACTCGTTTTCATCGCTTTGGGTGTTATAAATATTTTTGCAAATTTCCAGATATCTGTCAAACCACTGATTGTCGCCCAAAACCAAAGACTTATTATTTGACTTCTCTTTGGTTTTACTCATATTTCTAACAATTATTGAAAAAGACTTGAATTAAACGTTTTGTTCCTTTAATTAAATTTCATTAAATAATATACAAAACAAATGACCAAAATATTAATTAATAAAAATTGTTTTGTTTTGATATAAAAATAGGAGACATTTGATCACAACATACAAAACAATGAAAGAGATGTGAATTTTCTTCAATTTAGACAATAATTGGTTTTGTCTTCAAAGTAATAAAACCGACAATTAATGGGTGGAAATGATTGAAGCGATTGATAATAATTATAATATTATTAATAATAAAATAAAGTTATTAATGAGACGAACAAATGAGACATTGGATCACATGATAGACAACACATCACTAATTACTAGATTATCAATAGAGACAATAGAGAGGACACAAGACATGTCTTCACTGGCATTACTGGCACTGGTATTCAAACAGTGGACATGGATTTCATAATAAAATTAAATTAGTTTTACATTAGAAATGAGTTCTCCGTATGAATGACATAAAGATTACGCGATTAAAAGGTAAACAACAAAAACACGTGTTTTGTCGACACTCACAACACTTCGCTCATTGGCCGACATTTAGAGACATTTAAACTTTAGAACCAATCAGATTAAAGCATGATTTCGGTGGCGCACAGTTTCAAAGCTAGTATATCTTGCTAATAATTATCAATTGTCAAGATATGTTTGGAAAATGTTTGTGTTTCTCTGTGAAAAGTAAGCATTTTTTGTCAAATTTTCCTCAATTCATATAATTGTATATAAAATATGAATTAAAATCGTATAAAATGTGAAAATGTGTTGAAAACAGTCATCTCTAAGCAGTAAAACATTTCTCAACAAATTATTAGTAATTTTTTGTTACACTTTTCCAATAGTTTTCAAAAACATAATTAATTATGAATTGAAAAACAATTCATTGATTTTATTTAAAATATAATAAATTGACTAAAATTTAAAAAACTACTCAAGACGTGGCCTTTAATTCTTGTGTAGTGAGGGACGGGTTCTCAATACTACCGATCAGGTCGTCGTCTTCCCTCTTGTCAATCGTCGGTATTTTATTACTGGCGGACAGGGAGTTATACATTGAGCCGAAGCCGTTGAAGCCCTGAAAGCCTAACACTTCAGGACTGCCCGACTCGTAGTACTCGTCTTCGATCGGAGAAAATACATTACCACTGCTTTCCGTGTCATAGAGAGCCCGGTCCTGGTCTTCATTTGACGGATGTGTTGATGTTTCCTCGGGTCTAAAAGTGCCGCCACGTATTACCTCGAAGTTGCCGCTCCCCATAAGACCCAGGTGTCGGTTCTCTGAAAAATGTGTCCTTTGATGCGGTCGTCGATTGCGGCGATAATTGTATCGATTTCTTGACCGAACACTTTCGTCCGAATTGTGGTCAGAGAGGGGGTGAAGACCGGTGTCGGCTGAGTCTAATTTGTCATCTTTTTTATTCAAATCTGAATCAGACGTTTCGTTGAATGAATTGATGTCTGAGTCATCATTTCGAGGAAACCTCATTCGGGACTTACGGCCAGATCTCTTGAGAGCGAAGGATAGTCTCGAATCTCTTGGAGTGGTATCACTGGGAAAGTGGACAAATGACTTCTCGTCGACATCACTGGTATGTCTTCGATATCTTCCATATCTTTTTCTGTCGTCATCGTCGGTGTTGTTTCGGTCACGAAGTCTTTTGAAGAGATTGACGGGATTTAAGTAACTCAAGAACCGTCTGAAACGAGAGGGTTCTTCCTCCTCATCCTTCAAGAGGTCAGATAAGTTGAGTCCACCGGGAAGTTGGTTGGGATTACTCTCCTGTTGTGAGTCTTCTTGAGATGATTGTGACTGTGACTGTTGAGGCACCATTGCGTATGGCATTTGACCCATTCCTCCCATAGCACCCATAGGCATACCTCCCATTGAGGGCATAGCCATTGGTGTCATTTGTGAGAAACTTCCCATTGGGTTGTATGGCATCATCATTGGCATTGTCATACTTCCAGTGCTACTATCAGAAGCACTGGCGCTCATCATTCCATTACTTCCTGACTCTTTACCACCGTTTCCATACATTGAGGACATATAATTACCAAGACCACTACCATATCCACCGTATCCACCAAAACCACCCGAATAAGGACTCATTCCTCCCGAAAAGCCTGACATACCGGGCATTCCTGTTATAACGGGTTGGGGACCACTCATACTGGCGTACATTCCACTCAAACCAGACATTCCTCCCAAACCAGACATACTTCCATAGTTACTGCCCATTGGACTGCCCATGCTCATTGGGGACATTCCATAGACTCCATTGTTTGACATACGAGAGAAGTCATTGTTAGACGAGGAAGCGGTCAAATCACTAGAAGTGGTTTGTCTTCGTTCGCGCCGTTGTCTCAATCGTCTCAACATATTTAAAGGGTTGAGTCGACTCAAGAGGGTTCGTCTCGGCTTTGATTCTGATGTCTGTTTCTCTTGAGTTTTCTTTGACTGGTCGTGGAATTGCTGTAAATGTTTCTGAGTCATACCTAATGGTAATCTTCCGGACATGTCTTGAGTTTGGGCGGACATCATTGGCATCGGACGGATAATGGGTAGACCTCCGGGATTCATCATATTGGGAACATTTGCAGTACCCGCAGGAATTGTGATATAACCCACGTGCTTATATCCTGGGGGTGCTGGTAGTTGACCGCCTTCTGGTGCCGGTGAAAAGTTCTGCATACCATTGATTGGTAAGCCCTGACCACTGGTCATTTGGGGTGACATTTGGGAACTCATTGCAATTTGTGGGTTGAGTTGTGAACCCATTTGTTGATTGAGTTGTGAACCCATTTGTTGGTTAAGTTGTGAACCCATTTGTGGATTGATTTGTGAACCCAATTGTGACGCCAATTGAGAACCGAATTGAGATCCCATTTGAGAACCCATTTGTGTTCCCGATTGAAGACCCGATCCATAAGTGGCTGCAAATTGTTTCATAAATTCAGGGGAAAAATATTGCTGGGATTGGGCTAAAAGTTCTGCCGGTGTTTTCTGTTGCAGTTCTGCTGGAAGTGATGCCATCGAAGACTGTGTCAATTGGTTCAAAAGTGACTGAATATCAGTTTCAGATGTGGCGCCTGTTTGTGATAATTGGTTGTCACTCAATGAGTTTCCCGACATTTCCTGTGACTGTCCGTAAGCTTTGAACAATTGTTGAGCCATTTCTGGAGAAATGAATTGATTGTCATCACTGAGAGAAGGGAACTTTTGTGCCTTGTTCATCTGAAAGTCACCCATTTGGGGGTTGGCTGGGAATTCAGATTCAGAATCAGATGACTCAGTTGGGTCGGCTCCGGCCAACTCTTCTGATGATTCAGGAGAGGATGACTTAAGGTATTTGGCGACCTCTGCGTCACCACTCAGTTGTTTGTAGAAGTTTTGACGACTCGAGTCTCCAGAGGTCTGGCCTTCTGATGAATAATCTTCAGCCCCTGCACTGGTTGGCTGAGCAAATTTGTTGTATCTGTCGCCAAATCTTCCACTCTGGTCATATGGCTGTTGAGCAACACTGGTCTCCTGTGCAGAGTCGGCGCTAATCTGGTCCTGTTTTATATTATGCAACATAGAGTTCCTTTGATCATAATAAGCAGCGGACGGGTTATAGTTGTTATAATTCTGGTTATAATTATAGTTAGTTCCATAACCGGGTGCTTCATAGTCTTGGTTATATCCCATACGTGTTAGTACAGAACCCGGATCTACCTGTTGTTGATCAGGTGCTCCATTCTGAGTGCTTTCATATCTTTCTGGGAGTTTAGCTATCAATGGCTTTGCTATCGGAACGAATCCAGAGTTGGAAAACTGAGCTTTGGTTGGCGAGTATGTGGTCTGTTGGGTCTGTGATTGCGAGGGAAGACCTGTCCATAGGAAGAGATATAATTAGATACTCTTCGATCAGTTAATGAGATTCAAAGCGCTTTTAGTCACACAATCGCTTAACTGCTTATAATTCTAATGACTTTTCAGTAGTTCTGGAAATAAGTAAATACTGTAATGACTTCTAACAGTGTTTTGCAAAAAACTATTTCCAGTAATCAATGTTCGCGTAAATTATTATCTCCAACACATAAACCATATGATTGAGATTCAAAATCATTTAATAAGCATGCAATTAAAAGTGGAGAGAGAGAGAGAGAGAGAGAGAGAGAGAGAGAGAGAGATAGAGAGGGAATGACTAAACGAGAAGACATCGACTTATTTATTCATCGATGCATTTCATGGCATTGGCTTTAAATGCAATCCATTTTACATAATATTCTAGTTTTTGCTAATAGTCTATAAGTGTATTGTAATAATTGACTGCAAAAACGGTACTCAAAAGTCGCCCAAATATTTAATTCTCGCCCTAAAGAAAGAGTAAATGATTTTGTTGTTTGAGTCGAAACCATATTTAAGAGAGAATTTCAATGTCAATCAGATCGGAAGGATTGGTGGTCCGTAAATACACGTTTATATAGTGATTTACTGGTATAGCACAGGCAAAGGCTCTGTTCTGGCAATATTTGGGACAATACATAATTATCATACGAAAAGACGGGTTAATCGACAGTCGGTCTTATTGGCCAATATTTAACTCAATTCGTTGTGTGAATAGTAATGCAATGTATGGGCAATGAATCAAAAATGTTGAGCACACGAAAGGCTGAGCACTAATTTGCTTTTTGCCAAATAAACTATTTCTGAATACATTTCGTTAAGCATTGAGTGAAAAAAATAATCAAAACGTTTGAATGAATGGTTTGGGAAAATATATTGAAGAAGAAGTAAAACATAGCCTCCAGTTATTTGTGTGTAAATTATGTTTACATTGTTTTCTACTCTAACCTAAAATTAATAGAAAATTATTTATTAGTCTTTTTTGACTTCAAATCTCTAAAACAACAAGAATTATGAAATTCAATAATAGATTCAATAATTTTTGAGGCGAATGAACAGACGTTTGACGTCCAAATATAAGACCATTTTTCTCTATTTTACTTCAACTATTAAATTAGCAAAAAATTTGAGTTCAAAAGCAAATTATTCTCTTTCACTGTTTTAGTCTATAATTTAGAATAATTTTTATTTTCTTATCTTTGACTTCAAATTTTGAACTTTTTTTATATTTAATAATAAGTTTATAGAAAAATAAAAACGTTTCTCAAAACCTATTTATAAGTGAGTCTTAAAGAAGTTCTTATGAGAGGAGAGACAGATAGTAATGAACTCTTGTTAGAGATCAGACTTTGCATACATTCTAAGCGATGACATTTAGAACCAGGAATTAGTCAATACTTGAGTTAATTATAAGTTTGCTTCGATTGTCTGAACGATACAATTAGTCGCTTATCGGCTTAACATTGAATTTAAATAATTTTTAAATTATTTCCTTTTGTGAAGAAAGAGATGAAAATATAAATAATTATTTGAGTTACTATTTTTGTGAAATAATTTTAATATCCGATAAGCCATTTGATAAGAATGGGTAATAAAATAGAAAGAAGGTTGTTTTGTTAGCCGTGAAGGGGTTAAATGTCAATATTGATTGTCTCGGATGCAATTGCGAACGAATTTTCTGCCTAATTATGGGAATTACTATTTTTACTCGTCTGCCATCGATTGTGGTTTTATGTCATTTTATTTCTATTTTAGATTTCTATCAGATCTTATTTTTCAATTAATTTTTTGCCAAATTCCTAATTATACAAAATTAGAGTCGTTTACAGTTTGAACTGTAAGACCATTCCTGACATTGAGGTCTGAATGAAATGTTTTCATTTGGGGCTCGAAATCAAAAATAATAATAATTGAATTCAACGAACGCTTATTATTTTAAATAAATTATATTTTTAGTGCCAAAAGTCTTTCAAATGCGAATACAATGAAATGTTTGAATCGATTTTGCATTTAATATAAAAATCGATTATTTCTTGAATAGCAAGAGATTGAAATTGATATTCAAAAATAAATTGTTTTAAAGGCAACGCTTAACAAAAGTCTCATTCAAATCCTCATTTCAGACAAATTCAAGTATTGAAGTGTTTTCGCAATCAAAAAATTCAATGAAAAAGTTGAATGAAAGAAAAAATTTGACAAAAAGACGACACAAATAGCTAAAGAGGAGTATTTTTAGGGTTATAGAGAGTTATAGACTCTTATAGACTGTTATAGAGTTAGAGATTAGATATTCTTTGTGTTAAGAAAACCAGAATTGAGTAGAAAATTGAGATTTTCATTCAATTTGAGTCGGAGTCGAAAAATAGGAAATTATATTATTTGTAGAAAGAGAGGACTGGCATCACATCATGTCTTACAATGTGTGATATAATTTGTTTTGGCACAACTGAACACCGAATGTAAGGATTGAGAATCAAATTCAAACGAAAATTGGCACAAATGGCACACCACATGTCAGTCCAATAGATATAAACCTCATTCAGAGCGATATTTTTATATCCAAACCCCTATAAACCTCTCATCAAAGGCAGTGTTTTATAATATATTAAAAGAGATGAAAATTCTTTGCATTTATTGATAACCACTTCTTGTGATGCCTTTGAAAAGTAATCTTTTATATTGAGTTTGACTTATGTCTGAAGTATTTCTCCCCGTTTTTCAATGTCTAGAATAATATTTCTGGTGTTTGAGTGGAGAGCCTCCAGAGAAATATTAGCGAGAAATCAATGTAATAGACATCTGTTTCTAATGCACTTGACTTAGATTTGGGTCCAATTTATATATTATTCAATACATAAAACCGTATTTTTTAAGCACAGATTATATGATTAAAAGAGATC
>JAQIWF010000862.1:0-15104 GCA_034694965.1 Ceratozetes gracilis
ATAAGTTGAATAAGCTAGATTTGCGCATGAGAAATGTTTAGCTGTGGTCTTAATTTGGGTCTTTTTGCCGGGCCCTGTGCTAGATAATCTTATTTAATCTTATGGTCTAAATTATCTTATTTATAATATCACCACCTTGAACATAAATGTACAAGTTCAAATTTAATTGTTTCCTTGATCAACAGTACAGCCGTTGGGGGTGTTCTTCTCAGGCAGACTCATCAACCTGTGCCCTGTGGGTGGCAACGGACAGCTTCACAATTATGGTCTCATATTCTTCCTGAGCAGTTGTGGCGCTTTTATAGCCTTTCTTTGGGTCATATTTATGGTGGACCAGCAAAACGACAAAAGGCTTTTCCAAGAATGCTTTCCAGAAAGCAAACCTTTACTCAAACAAAAGTCACTAGATGATGAACAGAGTGAGCTCGAGGCTAATTATCACTCGATTCATCCATTGAAGCTCTTGTTCAATATTAAGAATGTCGAGGAGATTGTTATGACTTGTATTAAGAAACGGGACCGCTATGTAAGGGCTGAGATATGGCTCATCATTGGTGGTATGTTCTGCAGCTACATCATGGCCACAGGACCAGGGGTATTTTTCTTTCAATTTGCTGAGAAGATATACCACTGGGACGCTGAGGTCTGGACTATGATCAGCTCAATAGGAATGATTGTAAACTCTACCGTGGTCATTATGATTACGCCTATACTCATTAAGGTATGCAAATATTTTATAATTGAGCAATTATAATCTAATTAGAAAATCAAGATCTAGGTCACTTATCTAATCAAGGACTTATTTAATACAATGGTCTAGAGTTTGTATTTATCCTAGAACAATCGAACAATTATATCACTGCGCAATTTAATTAAATGCCCTCAAAGAGTTATAGATTACATAAAACATCTACCTTGGCCTTGTATCTATAGCATTTTACTCATTTGTACTAAAATATACGTTTGTCTGTACCCTGTTTATCAACTCATATGTTGTCTGAGCATTTTAGATATAATCAATGGGTGTTTAATTGAGGATTACCCAAGCTCCTTATATGGAAGAGGATGAGCCCTTCTATGAGATTAAGACCCGGATCCTATCAGATGCTCCCATTAATTCAATGGGGAAGTAGGGGTCAATTGGTGTCAAAACCCTAAAAGAGTGGTAAAACTATACATAGACTTAATATTGTTTTATTACGAGTCAGAGGGGATTCCAAAGGTTTATATTGAAAGATGCTTTTTACTAGAAAGCTTGGACATCCCTGGTTAATTAAAAATATATAATGTCTTATCTAAATGGATAATTTTTCTCTTTAAAAAGGTGTTCAAATTAAATGATGTGATCCTATCTTTAATTGGTTATTGTGGTTCCTTTGCATACCTCATAATCCTGGGCACAATACTGTCTCCATCCGGATACATATTATCCCTGGTAGTTCACTGTACGGCCACTTTAGGCCCCATTGGCTACAAAACTCATCTTTCAAAAATAGTCGAGCCTTCTGAATTGGGCAAGGTGTTCACACTCATGGCAGTCATTGATGGCTTTGCACCAATCCTTGCCGCTGCAATTTTCAACCTGGTATTTGACAAGACAATTGTCTCAATGCCTGGCACAAGCTTTTTAATCCTTGCTGGTGTTGCAATAATTCCCATCATCATTGCCTTGATCATTGATTTCATCCACCTTAATCACTTCCATTCACCAAGTCAATCATTGGAAAATCAGAAGAATAATAATGTACCAGAGTGTAAAAATAACTATCCAGCTTTTACACCTTGCCATAGCCAGGGTGAAAGCTCACAAAGCTCTAAGAATAAGATGTACCCGGAATTATGATAAATATTCAACCTAGTAACTTTGTATTATATTTTAATTAGCACGTTAAATTAACTTAATAAATAAAATTAATTAAAACTAAAAAGGTAAAATGAAAATAATTAAAATATGTGTCAATGTCTGCGCCCGTATGAAAAAAGACCTACGTCAAATCCTTCACATAAATATAATTTTACCAAAAATAACAAAGGTAGTAGTTCTGGTTATTTTGGTAAATCAGATTATTATGCAATTTGGCACATGGTTAAAAATATAAATTTTTATTTAGAATAAAATAAATCAACCTAGATCAAGAATCTTGATTCAAGATCGATACAAACTAAGCAAGGATCGATATTATTTATTTCTACTATGTTTCACAATTAATCATTTCAATTAATCAAGTGCTAATTTTGTGCTTACTGAACTTGAGCTAGTAGAGTTGTGATTGAGATAGTAGTCTCAGTTCACTTAAATAAAAATAACATTTTATTAAGCTTGCACAATCAATAGTTAAATCAATGAGAGCTTTAAATAGCAAGTTATGCTTAATATTCTCTTATTTTGGGTTTAAATACCTTTACTTCTCCCACAATAAATACTATTTTTGGCTATTTTGGCAATAATTCCCTGATTATCATCTATTTCGTGAATAACAAAAGGACAAGCATCTCGTTTCCGTGGTGTAGTGGTTATCACGTGCGCCTCACACGCGCAAGGTCCCCGGTTCGATCCCGGGCGGAAACACTTTTTTTTTAATTTTTAACTATTTTGATTAGTATTTTTAAATTACAAATTTATAAACTTGTTAAAATGTTGATTTACCTAATGTTTCAGTTCTGATGCGCAAATATAAGCCGAGGTTATGGTGAGGAAAGGCAATCCAAGTGATCATAGGGTCGGTAACATTGAAGGTAATCCATCCGTCTTGGAATGAGATTCGGGTCGAGTCGACGTAACTCAATATCTTATCTCTGTTTGTCATAGAAGAGAACAAATAGATTTGTGGACAAAACAAATATTATTAAAATTTTTTATATGTAATGCTCTGTTGTTATCTCGGATTCAATTTCTTTCTTAGAAAAAAAGGAAATCCAATAAAACTCCAATTTTTTGAGTTTAGAATCACTAAAAATAAGCAAAATTTAGAGAAAATTGAAATAAAATTGAAATAAAAATCATATCAAATAACAGGATTTCTTGGAAATATTGGTAAATCTATTTATAGGAATATAACGATCAAAATGTAGTGAACTTTAGAATAATAACAATTTTGAGTATTATTTATGCGATTCTCGACTTTAATCCAATTCCTCTCTCAGTTCAAAATTATTACGTAATTCCCATTTAGTATTGAATTTCTTGAAATATTTTGCTGAATAAACGACTCTTTGAATAGCAATCGATACTCAAAAAACTGATTAGAATTCAAAGCACAGGATATTTAGTATACTTTTGAAACCAAAAGAAAGTGAAGGGAAAGAGTTGGGGGACAGACTTCTTACAGCAATTCAAGTAGTATTGCAATATTATGTATGGATTTATGTAAATCAAGAGTTGTATAAACAAAAAGGTAATTATGGAGAGTCTACTAACTCAGGATCATCTCCTCGTGAGAGCGAATACAAAGTCAAATGATATGTCAGATTCGATGGAAGACTGCTCTTTGATAAGTCACGAAACAGACGGAGTTCGGCATCCATTAGGTTCTCTTCTGGCGATACTTCACTCACGTCGAACCAAAACCGTCGGTCCCTATCATGTCTCAAATGAGGCGCTTTTCTGTGAACTGATTCCATCAAATCAATAGTTTTTAGATTTCAACTCTCTTTCAGATATTATTCGAGACTTACTTTGATTAACAAAACTCATAATAATATCGGAATCATTGATTGCATTCAAACTATTATTGCTGAGGACTTCTCCCTCGAAAACAACAGGCGCTCTATTATTAGTGATCTTCAAATTACCGCTTTCTTCGTCAAGAAATGATTTATACAAATCTATCAGGTATTTTGGCGCCGAGTTCTCTCTCCCTAACAGTAAAACCAGAGAAAAGTTTTGTCAAAAATAAAGGCTTAAATAAAAAGATATTTGAAATCAAAGTTTTTCAATAAAAAGTTTATGAGAACTAAAAAAAAGTTTAGAAAGTTTTGTTAGAAAAGGATATCGTCGTACAGACCATGAGTTTTGGGTTTAGGCCTGTGGTGAAGGCCCAGTAGATTAAGTATTTCGTGTTGTAATCCTTTGCGATCTTTTGACGGCAAATACTTGTAGGCAATGGTTTGGTCCAACTTATTGTCCGCATAGAAAGTGAGTGTCGTCGACATCTTTAGCGTCACTAATGAGAACTGATTGATGCATATTAAGTGAAGTGATATCAACCAAATGGCTTTGGCAGCCATTGTGTTCAGTTCAAGACTAATGTTTGTTATATAAATCCGTGTTTTTACAGGTATTTCGCACTTTTCAACACAAAACTTGCAGAACAGGCTCTCACTCAGAACTGAACAGCAATTTTAGAACTGATAGTTGATTTGCAGCTAATATAGCCTCTGCTCTTCTGCACAGCACATTCACTCTCCTCTGCCTTTGGGATGTTTTATGCACTTCTCACATACCTTTCACTAATGAAAAGTAAGTCCAAAACAGATGATCCAATGCCTTACATTCTCTACACACACTCCACTCACTCCAATAAACCATTTTGGACTGACCACGAATAAGAGTATGGTATTTAAAAAGGAACAAGGTTTTGACCTCACTAATAGGTCAAATCAACCTAATGCTGGAGAAATTCATTTGTTTAGAGTTATATTTAAATAAGTTATTACTTCACGGAAACACTGCTCCAAAATAGCTAATTAATCCCAAACTCGTGCAAAAGTGAAATGCCCTTGATAAAACTTTTGCTGAATTTAAATTTTCCTCAAAAAGACTTTCTTGAAATAAGATAATAAATTTATAGTTGTCTTTCAATTTGACAGCTTTTTAAAGAGTTTAGATTAGAGTTATAAACGTTGATATGAATGGATGTCAGTCGTATTCATGAGAAGTGACCACTTGTTGAAAAATGTGGTCTCCTTCTAAACCCATTTATTTAGTTAATACCAATTATAGGCTATTCCTTAAATAATTGAAAATAGATTACCCAAAGATAGGATCGCTTTTTTGAACAACTTTTAATTTTGAAGAGAATTACCATGCATCATTGGATAAATACTAGCTCTTCACACGATAGCATTTTGAGCAAAAATACTTCCTGTTTAGAAGAGCCTGGGTAAACAAATTCCATTGAATATTGATTAGACATACAATCAATGCTTAATATATGAAAACACTATTTAATGGAAATACAAATTATAATAAATTAATAAAAAATAGCAAAATAGAGAATACATTTATAAACATAGATATAAAGTTACATCAATTATATAATTCTTTCAATAAATCTATGAATAAAACTCATTCAATGTATTCTTTTAGGGGAAATATCAACGAATTGATGAATCAGTTAACGATTAAAACCATTATTTATAAAATGTATGACTCTTTAGATATCGATAATAACGTAGACATCAGTTCTGCCGACCTTTTCGTGGATTTGCATATTTGAATAGGTTATGGCTTTCACTTCTGTTCCCTAAAAGTACAAAAACTACATCGAATGAATCAGTGAAAGGAAGGCATACCTGTGGATGTTTGTCCAAATCAAATGTCTCGCCATAACCAATGGCTTTGATTTTATTGTTCTGGCGGTCAAACTCTGTTATCTTCACTTTCTGTACACATTTTCAATAAATCAAAGTCAAGATTACCATTCAATCAATGGTTCAGTTGTTAGGCACTAACCCGGGCTATGAAGAAGGGATCGGCACAAAACCCAAACAGGAACTCATCTAAAAATTGATAAAATAATGACTGCAAGTCTTCGCCCTCCACTTCCACATCATGTGTGCCCTTCATATCCACAGTTTGTATTTCAGTCATATATGCAAACATAGCGACCGCCGACTGTTCAAAGGCTTCGGTCAAAGTACTGCCCCCTAATTATAATGAGTCCATTACCACAACTTTAAAACCTATCCTCTGTTACCATACAGGAGTGGATTCTAACAAAAACATCAATTCATTAATAACTCATTTAAAGTGAAAGTAATGTTAGACTTACTGGACATCTGCCGTATGGTCTAAATCTGAAATCACAAACAAATCACATGAAAACAAATTCAAAACACATTTAACTCACATTCGTATTGAATCGGATCCACATTCGAGTCCTCTTCGGTCACCATTATATCAATGGGTTTATGCATATTTGCCATAAGAGTGAATCCAATCAAATATAAACCAATAAATCAATGAAATAATCAATTGATTACAAAACAGACCGCTATTTGAGTCACACTTTACTCAAATACAATTGAATGACGAAATAGTGAATCAACACAAACAACGTTTCATAGCAAAGAGTTAAGATTTTAAAGATGAACTAGATAATATACAGATAATATACAGAACATGTAATAGATAATGTAGCAGATATAGCATGATATTCCCTAATCTGAAGACTTTCTTTCATAAAATATATGCCTTGAAATAGAATTAAAGAGAGGTTTGTGTGAAAATGTGATAATCTTTTAAGTGATTACATGTTTGAAGTGAGGAATTGTGTCAAAGAAAAGTTCATTCATTGGTGTCATCGACTTTGTAGCCCAAGAAAGACAAGTCTAATATTTTCAATTATTAGGCGTTTCCAATAATTTGCATCTATTTTGGTCTACAATCAGTATTTGATTGATTGAGAGGACATCAAATGGATTAGTATTTTAGCCTAACTTAAAGGTCGGATGAATTGCTTGAATCGATTGAGTCATTGGTATTGATGTGTAAGACATGCGCGGAATGACTGCAATGAACACCAATTGACTCAATGATTGTCGCACTCACTGTAAATACAACACTCTATTCATTGACAATAAGATTGTCACAACTCTTCTCATAAATAGTAAACTATCTCTATTTAAATCCTTTAAATTTTAATTGTATACCGAGTTTCACCTCTATATTTGAGAATTGAGCCTGTACACTGTTGCGTCGTCATTCACTTCTTGGTCATGTTTATGATTATTAATTTAGTTGTGCTTTAAAATGATGTTTACATTGGATTTGCACTAAACGTAAGTTATATTTATTTATTTAAAAGTCAATTATTTGTTTAGTTTGTCATTTAATGAACTCATATATGATTTGCGAGGCTTTCAATTCATTAAAGTGTCAAAGAGTGAAATGTCCATCAATTTGATTATCATTTGATGGAACAGTTGAACGACTCATCATTTTTGAAGCAATCAATTGATTTGATTTAAACCAAATTGATTTGAATTATGGATGAATGACAAGAATTTGAGTCATTTATTGTAATTACAATTTTAACGATTAGTTTCATTGAATTAATATTTGAGTTGTCATTCAAATGAGTTATTTGAGGAAATCTTCTCTTTATAGACGAGTTTTAATTGCTTTCACTCTTTGATTCAGTTTTGAGTCATTTATTCCAAGTTTAGTCATTTAATTGAGTTTTGGACTCATTTTGATTCAAACAAAACATATGTTATAATCAATTGAATGCAAAGTGGAGTAAAAATAAGAGAAATTATGAGTCATTGACTGTCATATGCCCTCAAAATAAGTGATATCTTTATTTCACTTCTGTTATCAATTTATCCATTTTTCCACTGAATTTGTTGTCAAAGAATCTGTTTTTGACTTTGAATTAAGTTTTTGTCGAAATATTATTTCATTGATTTATTGCATCAAAATTGTCGACAAATTCTTATTTTGTCCGATATTTTAGTCGCAAAGAAATAGTTTTTCTATTAATATAATTGATGTAAAAATCGATTTTTATTCACATTTTAATGCATTTAATAATCCAATAAAAAGTATTGCATTACTGAGAAAAGCGACTCAAGTATAAAGTCTTACATTAAAATAATATACAAATATTTTTCGTGTTATAACATGTCTTAAAAATAGTATAATATTTGGGAATCTATTAAGAATTTAATATATTTTATTGAATGGTAAGAGTTATGAAATATTTGTGTGAATATACCCTTGAATTGAATGAGAATGGATTGCATACAATGGTAAGGAAACCATTGATGGCCAGCCTTAAGCCTTAAGCTATTGTGGGTTTGAACCGACTCTTTGTCAAACTTAAGGCAGTCATACGTTTACATAAAACCAGATTCTTATGAATATTATCTGCGAATTGAGTTTATTCTACTTTTTGTGATAAGTTTTTTGTTTCATTTGTCGACAGAATGACTTCTTTTCACTTCAAACCGATTGCATCTCATTTTGACGGATTCAAAGTCCGTTTCTTATCACCAAATGATGAATATATTAATAATAAAAGTGATATAAACTGTGAGAGGAGTTAATCATCTGATGTGTTGTTAGCTCTCTATTCAATCATTTAAACGATTCTCTCATTTGTTTTCCTTAAGTGTTTTAAAAGCTTTTAAGAGAGACAATGAAACGGAACAAAAGTCCGGGGATTTCCCAACGAGGATATGTCTCTTCCAACGACAGCGGGTCGAGTAATGACGTCCAAAATAAACAGACGAACAACTCTAGAATCAAACAACACACCCGTGGCCTCAGTCAGGGCTCATATTCAGGCCCTATCCCAGAGTTAGCTAAAACTGTCGGCAAACGTTCCAATAGTTCAGTGGAGGACCACCTCAACGATGACACGACTGTTAATAACGGCAAAGACTCGGCTAATAATTCGGGCAATTCGTGCACAAATGGCAGCGGAGGAGTGGAGGCCACCCCTCAAACTCTACAGACATTCAGCTCTAGTGATGAATTGGATTCACTGATCCCTCACTCTTCCGACGCTCAAAAGCTTCGTACTATTTTAGATCACTTCCACTCAAAGATAGTTCGCACCAAAGAGTCCATAAAAGCGGAACAAAACTCTCGCGACGAGAACGTCAACGAATACCTGAAACTCGCGGCCAATGCAGACAAAAACCAATTGCAAAGAATCAAAAGTGTCTTTGAAAAGAAGAATCAGAAGTCGGCCCAAACTATCGCACACTTGCAGAAGAAGTTAGACAACTATAACAAGAAGATTAAAGAAGTAGAACTCCATGGATGTCATCACAAACAGACACGTGAAATGTTGCGCGACTTCGGACAGGGTCTCAAAGATGTCGGCGTCAATATTAAGGAAGGAGTGACTGGCCTTTCAGGCGGTGTCTTTGGAGGCATCAAATCTGGAATTTCAGGAATCCATTCCGCGGGAGAGTAAGTGAACTCTTCTTATGTTTAAATAAATCATTTTTGGGGCAAAAATTTGCGAAATATGTTATGAAACTATAAGCCATACGTCTGAGCGTTTGTCTGTTCCTCTCATTTAGTCTGCTTTGGAGTCGACCCTCAACTTGACTTTGAATTTCTATAAATATTCAATAATCACATGATTTTGTGAAAATGATTTCTTTGCCAACGCTTTGAATTGCATTGAAATGCTTTGAAATCTGAATGAATTTCTGTATTTTGTATTTCCAGAACTGTTATGAATAAACCCAAAGAATTCTTTAAAAGTCGTTTTGGGAGCTCTGAAAACGTTAACTCATCTGAAAGTGAGTAATAGATCTGCTCTTCGTTTGTGAAACTCATCTGAATTTTTGAATAAAATTTTTTATTCTTAGAATCAAATATTGACGAAACGAGTCCTTCGAATACATCCAACACTAAGAATGAGAGCGGAGATAATCAAAGCAAATATCCGATGACTCAAAGCCATAGTCAAAGTCATAGCCACAGCACTAAATCCAAGTACACTTCCGATGACGAGAGCTCCAGCATGACTTCCGGCTCCGGCCATTTGGGCGCCCACTTGATGACCAGCATTGGTGGCTCTTCCAGTCCTCGTAAAACTCACGTACTTCAGACTAGTGGTCAGATACCAGCGCCTGACACTGCGGTCACTCCGACGGCAACCCTTGATTTGGAACACATTGTAAATGAGTTAAAAGAACGACGAGAAGAATGTCAGAGACTTTCAGAGGAAGTCGAGTCTTTCAAAAATCAATTACAGAACGAATGTTCAGTCTTTCATCAGTCACTCCAAGAGGAAAGATATCGCTTTGAGGTAAGCCATCCATTTCTCATTTTATTCTTTCCTTAAAGAACAGAATGAATTGCTCTGTCAATCATTCTTTTCTCCATTTCCTGTCTTTATATTGTTTTTTGAACCATTTTCTAAGAAATTCTATAAATTGTTTGTATTTTCAGAGATTAGAGGAACAGATGAATGATTTAATAGAATTACATCAAAACGAAATCGAAAACTTAAAGCAAAATATGGCTGATATGGAGGAAAAGGTTCAGTACCAAAGTGAGGAAAGACTCCGGGATGTGCATGAAATGCTGGAACAGTGCCAGAATAGGGTTTGTTTTAATGATTGAATCGTTTTATAATGAGTTAATTATAATTGCGTTTAATTGGTCTCACGATTAGGTCACTCGAATGGAACACCAACAGCACCAACACTTACAACAACTCGTAAATCTCGATTCATTAGAGAATTCAAACGCCAGAGCACTGGTCCTAAAGCTTATAAATGTTGTGCTCACTATTCTTCAGGTAGTTTTGCGAAAAAAGTGTCAGTAATTAGATATTAAAGCGTTTCTCATTGTTTCTATTGTGAAGGTTGTGCTGCTATTAGTGGCTACCATTGCCAACATTTTGGCCCCTTTTCTACAAACGAGGTTTGCTTTAATTGGTTTGAAGTTTAATAACTTTTTGACTGAATGTCTACTTATTGTCTACTTATTCAGAGTGCGAATAGTGACGAGTATTATAGTGTTATTTGTATTTATGGTATTACTGCAACAGTGGCCAGAGTTGGGTTCGTGGACCCGACGCAAGATATCTGAAAACTTTTTCCATTTTTCGTCGACAGTCGACAGCGGATGAGAACAAACACTTATTTTGACGACAGATTTGTTTATATTTGGAAATTAATTTAAGACATCATATGTTTGGTTCAAAGCTATCGAATTATAGCTATATTTTTGTGAAAGACTTCCTATAATTGTTGAGAAGTCTGAAGTGATATTTTGTGATATCGATTCCAAAAACGGTATTAATTTATAAATTTGTCAAAACTATAGTTTTGATTAACACTTATGTTTCGATCGCCAAAAAAACAAAATATACTCAAAGACAACAAAAACAAGTCTACGAAATAGAAGAAGTGCCCAAAAGTCCGAAATTCTGTTCTGTATTTTGTTGAGGGCTTGACATCAGTCCCATTAGTTGGGGATATAAATGAAAAGTTATTCAGACTTAGAATCTCGGATAGCATTGAATTGAATTGAATTTCTATTTTTTATTGTTTTTAGAGAATAAGAACCGTTTCTCTTATTTTAATTGTATTCACATTTTCGTCATTAAATTTTTATATTTATAGTACATTATATTAATGAGTCAATCAATGCATCCATTAATTAGTCTCAATATTTACCAAAATATGTAATTTTTTATCTCAAATACCGTTTCAATCAGTCCTACGAATTGTAATAAAATTATTTCCCATTTGGTCTTCAAATATAAATATAATACTTTACGAGATTATCAGACAATGAGTTCACAAACAATTGATTTAAGATTAAGTCAGTTATGATAACCGTTGAGATAATATAGGAATCTGAGGTTAATCCGCATTCTGTGCCGTTAAGCAACACTACTCTCTCCGTTTTTCGACTTACATTTGGCGACATCAGTGGCTTTGGCCACCGCTTCCATCAGTAATGGTCTTAAACCGTTCTTTTCCAAGAGATACATGGCATGTATTGTACAGCCGGCCGGAGAGCACACGTCATCCTATAGACAGAATTGTTTTATTTGTTGTGATGAGTGTTTAGTCTAAAGTCAAACCCTGAGCGCTGCCGGATGTTTATCTGTGTCCAAAACCATTCGCGCAGATCTGTTATGCAAATAATCAAATGACAGTCATTGACCCCTAAAATGATTACCCAATAAGTGTTTGCGCCACCAGTTTTAGAGAGAGATCTCGTGGTATCCCTTGCAGAACACCCGCGTCTGCCAGTGCTTCCATACATGTATACAACTAAAAGTTAACAAAAAGGGTTTTCATGTATATAATTGCTTTGATTAGGGCTCACATATGCCGGACCCGACCCACTGAGAGCAGTGACCGCATCAATAAGGCCTTCAGGAATCTCTTCACACATCCCAACACTTGTGAATAACTTTCTCACAGTTTGCGAATCAGCTTTTGTGGCATTAGTTCCACACGAGAAGACTGACGCTCCTTCTCTGATAAGGACAGGTGTATTAGACATTACTCTAACCACTCGACTGCTCTCCGGTAATGCCTTTCAGACGATAAATTGATTGAAATGCAAAGTTTTATTAAACCCTAGAAGTGCTCACATTTTCAATGCTTGAAATCTTAATTCCGAGCGCTATAGATATGAGTAAGTGTTTGGAAGTGACGCTCGACTTAATGCCACTGAGAATTGACGGAAATACTGGAGGTTTGACTGCGAGGATAACTATCTCTGAATTGTTAATCACATCGAAGTTATGATAAGTGGTTCGACAGCCCAATGCCTAAAATAGCTATACTTTGTACTTGATAACTTATCAGATGCTAGAACATACCTGAGTGTCGAGATGGCACTTGACATCCTCTTTTGGAGCACTGGCTAAGATTCTGTCCGCCTTAGAAATTCCTGTTTCAGTAATAAATAGCATTTCAATCAAATATAACAAAACCTGAGGTATACCTGCAGTGACTAAGCCCTTGATCAAAGACTGGGCTATTTTTCCGGCGCCAATGAATCCTATAGACATTTTACCGAAATATGGTGACAAGAATAACAGATTGAACTCATTTATTGGAACTCCTCTAAGAACTTGAGTTTCGATTGTTTTTCTTATAAAACGAGAAAAACTATTACAAAACCGGAGATCTATGAGTTAATGACCCAAATTGGAAGACTTGTGGCTAAAAATCCGGTAAATTTGCTAAAATCTGTTGTTTTAGATCTAAATATTCCTAATGAGAGTCCGAAACTCAAAACTGGTCTTTAAGTAGAGGTTGTGTCGACTCGAAAGTGACGTAACTTAATGTCAAAATGAATCACATGTTTAGAGCATGACTTCAGATAAACAAACACTTAAAGTAAGTCTTATTTAAATAAAAATTCAATATTTCTCTTAACCACTGATTTATATGACAATTATTATCACATAAACAGATATTATGTCTTCACGGCTATCGACAGACTATTGATTCGTTCAAATCAAAGAGTGGAGGGTTTCGTAAACTCTTCAAAAACAGATTGCAATTTGGTTTGTATTACCGGTTATCACAAAACCATCTCTTTATTAGTAATTTATCCTTTCATAGTATTCATCGAAGGACCGCATTTGGTGCCAATCGGTGACCAAAACCCTAACGGAGAGATATGTCAGTAAATGTTTGTATTTAATATTGTTTTGTTTGATTACCCCTTTGTTTTCAGCCAAAAGCTGGTGGTTTTCCGACACAAATCCCGATTACTTCAGTTCAGCTCAAGAGTCAGATATATGTAAAGGTTTTGACGACTCTTTGAAGTTAATTAAAAATACTTTCGAAACTCAGGTATCGTTTGACTGCCATTTGATTCTTGATATTTATTGCAATTTTAGGGACCATTCGATGGAATACTAGGTTTCAGTCAGGGCTCAGCTTTGGTGGCACTTCTTTGTTGTCTCAAAGCCTTGAATGGTATTGAAATACAATCACTTTATGTGAATAATCGGAGATTTGTTACAGAATTCAAATATGATTTCCAATTCGTTGTACTCATCGCTGGCTTCAAAAGTCTGTCGACAAAACATAACGAACTCTTCGATAGACTTGAGGGCCGACTGATAGACATTCCTTCTCTTCATATAATAGGAGAAAGCGATCAAATAATAGGAAAGACCAAAAGCGAGTGTTTAATGCAATACTTTGAGAATCCATTTGTTGTCTACCACTCGGGCGGACATTTAATTCCCTCCCAAACGTCAAACCGACAAAAATGTAATCAATTTTTTGATCGTTTTGTTTGAAAATATATTTATTTAGTCCAATAAAGTGATGTCTTTACCGGCCTTTAGTTCTTTATCTCTGAATGTCTTAAGAATAGGCATCTCTTTTAGTCTTTGATGTGTGAGTAACGACCAAATGATTCCTTTGGGTTTAGAAAGTTTTGGTTCACATCGAATGAGTTGATTCGGTGTCGCGATTATATCGACACTCAGGTCGTGTTCACCAAATATATCGTTCGGCAAACTATCGAAAACCTGACAATCGTGGACAGTTGTCACTACAGTAGTGGTCAGGGGATCCACAGCTCCCATAGTTGCCATCATTGCATATTCTAGATCTGCATATCCTTCCCCTTTCCCGATTCGGTGCCCTTTATTTTAATTATTTATTTGATTAAAAAATTACGATTTAATATGTGTTTGAACCTCAGCACACATTTTTATTACAGTCGAGGCTCGATTTTATCCTTCAGGTGAGACCAAGATGTTGAGGGATAAAATCGAACTAAAGATTGTAATAAAATAAAAATGATTTTATATCTAGTTAATAGAAATTATGGCATATTTGTGTGTTTCAGGTGTTATGATAAGTGAGAGGAAATTCTATTGATTTCATCCAGTTGTTGGTAAAATTATCCCCAATTTGATCAAAGAATTTTTGCAGGTTTGATATCTTATTAAAATGATAGTGAATTATTTTGACGAACATTTATATTGTGATATAAAAACAAAATAATATCTTTAAATTGCATTGAAAACATGGGACAAAACCAAGAGTTGATATTAAAATACTAACAATTGGTGTAAACCAAAGTATATTTTTCATTTTCATCATAATTTGGTTCTTTGCACTGAATTAAGACTAACTGTTATAATAAAAATTGAAGATTTTTCCCATGGTATTTTTAAATCTCAATTAAAGTTGCAAATATTAGGGTTTCTCTGAAATTAACATAAAGACTGGTCAAGTTAAGGTTCATTTGGGCAAAGATTTCAATGCAAAAATGAACTTTAATTTCAGAGAAACCCAATGTGTAAAGTTGTGAAGCTATTACTGTGGTTAGTATATTCGGACCGTCGCATTTTTTGAATAACTTTTTAACCATAAGAGATAAAATGATTCTGTAAAAAACATAATAAACTATGACA
>JAQIWF010000863.1:0-15083 GCA_034694965.1 Ceratozetes gracilis
TAAAACCTATTCTTCCGATGAAATTATTAAAAACATTTGAAGAAATAATATAATTATATGTGAATTAAACACATTAATAGTCAAATACAATATTAATAAAAAAGAAAGACATTATAATTATTAATAAATATTATAATAAAATACATAATTATTAAAACATTTCTTTTTCTATTCATTATTTAAAAGATTTTTATTTCAATTTCTTTTGTTTCACTTTTCCTTTGATTTCGAGCGAGAAATGAGAGAATCAGTCGATTTGTTGCGAATATTTAGTGTTGTTTTCATTCAAATGTATTTTTTGTCACATTTTTCTTATAATAATTATGATATAAATTGTAAGCGAATTAAAATTAATTAGCAAACAATGAATTGTCTTTAATCAGAGAAACAGAGAAATGTGAGGCACTTATAGTCTAATTATATGAAGATCACTGATAGAGGAGATAATCGGTGATGGCTTTCGGCAGATTCAGCTCTTCCGACAGCTTCGATATTCGAGACTTTCCGGCCTCTCGACGTATAACTAGTCTACAAATGTCTTTAAGCGGTAGCGGTTCCGCTAAGAAGAGGACAAAACATATGTCAACAATCAATACAATTTCAAATCAGTTTCATATCAAATGTGCGAAAATAAGCAAATGTTTTAGATTAGGATAAATGTAAAAATTGATAATAAATTGGATTAAATCTCTATAAATGAGTTCATTGATTAATCAAACGGTTCATAGCACTGACTCTTCCCTTTAAAATAGAGGTCAATATACAGAGGAAAGGGATCAACAATTGGGAGAAGTAATCAAATAGAGACTTACGGTCGAGACCTCCGATGTATTTCATTGTGATCTCGCAGTGGCCCCAAACAGAACTCACTATTGGATACAGTTTTTTGCCTCTCAGGCCCCGGAAGGCGACACCCAAATACTGGCCGTCCACGACGAAGGCAAGAGTGCCCTCATCCATGTCCAGCACCACATAGAATGAGTCGGGAACGACAAAAGTCTCATCATTTGATAACACCGATGGATATGTGATTCCGGGATTATTTTTCAAGTCGTGATAGAGTTTATTCCGACCCAAATCCCAACCCCAAGACTCTCCGTTGGCACCGACCAGAGACTGGTAACCATTTGTGTGTAGATTGGCTTCACTGGTGGCCACTCCGACCACTGCATGTGTGCCCCGTTGTCGGGTAGACCAAGTGAGCTGCCATAAGTGCATTCCTCTGGTGTAACCCACTTTACCACGAATACAGTCAGTGCTCTGAGCGACTGGATGTCTATGAAATGTTGTCGGGTCGTCCTCTTTCACAAATATATTTAATGACCGGTCCTCTGGACTCCAGCCGTGTTTCACTTGTACTTCATAGTTAGAGGGCGGCATATCGAGTAACAGGTCGAGTCTGGCGGGTCGGGCGCTGTCCAACAGGTCTTTGGTTCGGGAGGCTATCGATGAGGAGTTGTCGCGACTGATCGGCGATTTTATTGAACTGACTTTTGCCCCCATTATTGGTGCGAATAGTGGCCAATGGTTTCGATGAACAACACCTACGGGTCGGTAGATATAGAATCGCGGCTTTGATTTGCACGGCTTTAGTGGTCCGCACTTTGCGGTCGAAGTTGAGGAAGGCTTTGACAAATCGCAGCGATAGAGACCATAACCAGAATAGAAACTATTAATACTGTAATCAGAAGATAAAAATCATTAATAAGTCGTTAAAATCATCAAAAGTTCAATCATTTTCTTATAAAACAAATCATATCTCAAATCAATTACTTAATGATTGTCCGAAAGTTTACGAAATATTTAAACAAATCTTTGAAAACAATTAAAATCAAAAAGACTTTCGAAAAGTCCGTCAAATGTTTAAAACCAAATGTCTTTCAAACAAATAAAAGTAAAAATGAGATAAAACTTAAATATAATGCGAATCATATGAAAGCAAATGAAATAATGATTTTGTGAACACGTTTTGCACAAAACATAATCCGATAAATCACTGATTACTTCATTTCATAAACTCTTGGTTTATGACAACTAGTCTCACATCCAATGGTTGTGTCACACATTCAACAGTTTTAATGAACTTTTCATTTATTTACAGACAACACGAGAAACATCACAAATAGGCGAAAGTTTTTACAAGAATTGAATACTATTTTAATTCAAAGACTGACTATTAAGTCGCAAACTATACGTTTAATTTTGAATGCAATCGCATTTCAATGTTGCTATTGAAAGGTTCTGTGAACTTTACATTTTATTGACTGTCATCGGTGTTTATAAACACAATGAATGAGTCAATGAAGTTATGGTTATCAGTGAAAAATTATCCTTTCATTTGCTAAATAAGGATATTATCCGAATCATATTGGAAACGATGATTAGATTAAATGGTTATTCAAAATTGAAAATATTTTCAAAACAAATGATTAGTTCACTATTTTTAGACAACTCTTCGCAGAAAAGTCTAATTTCGGGGAAAATTACTGAAAATAATCCTAATTTCAAGTTCAAGAAAACCCAATTTGTGGTGGAATTGAATCCAAGTTCAATATAACCAAGTTACAATTGGATAAAGAATTGTACGAACCTATCAATATTATAGTAATACATGGTATGAATAAATATCCAGCACAAACTTTAATTTATAAATACAGACACAAAACACAAGAGTTGAGTAAAAAATTATTTTTAAAACACATTCAAAACGTCAAACACTGAAAACTACTGCTATTTTTGTGGCCATCACTCAGGAGTGAGAGAGAGAGAGGAGTGAATCAACTGAGAGTCGATAGTAAAGTGTGTTTAAGGTTTTTGGTGGAAAGACAGGCAAAACCTCTGCTCTGACTGAAAACCAGTGAAGTAATTGCGTTCACAACAAACGCTATTTTTGGCCACAAATATAGGTTAGACTCAAATACAGAACTTTTATAAATACTGGTATTTATGCCTCTCTTTATGTGACGACTGGTCTCTCAGTTAAGAAGTGTTTGAGAAGTTTTAACTTAAGAGGAGAAAACTTTTTACTCCGCAAACCCTAAGCACTGCATAAGAACTGCATCTCTGAGCCGAACATCTGCTCAATAGAGATATGCAGTAAATATGAGTACCTATCGGAGGCCCGACGTCTTGTGCCAATTGGCAGACGTCTGCTGTGTCGGGGGGCCATCATATATATTGTCAGAATGATAGCTCGGGGTCAAATAGCACACTCAGCACACGTTCCGCGCACACGAGCAGCTCAGCACACGCTTTGGATCGCACGTACCTTCAATTCAATTGAATTATTGGAAAGCTTTTCATAAAATTTTTATATTATTTGCTGTCATATAATAGCCGTTTCTTTGTTGATAACCAGTCCTTTCGGGGGTTCTTATCACAGATTGCATGAACTGGACTCAGCCTTAAATTGGAGGAACGGTATCGCAGAGTATTTGCCCAATAAATTAATTGAATGCAAACTTTGCACGATTTAAATGAGGGCCCGATTTCGCAGTTTATTATAAATGAAATGATTTGATAATTATAACCGAAATAAAGGGCAGAATATAATCACATTAATTGACGTAATGTTGGTTCAGGTCTTTGACTCAGGCTTTTGACCAGACAGTAGTTCCGATGATTTTATGATTTATAGTACTATTTCTCAAAAGTAATATTTTTGGTCAAATGGGCAAAAATGTTGAACGAAACAAATAGTGGCCTTCGGGGACTTCATAACAAAAAGGTGGCACTTATTGAGCAGCTGTCGTCTCAATAGGAGCAGAGGATCGCCGCTATTCCTATGTTTCAGTTATCACAGTATTATTTGCTTCTTAATCACAAGTAAACTGCGGGCCCACAACAGCACAGACCTGATGGTAGAAAATATGCTGATTTTTTTCACTGTTTATTGTTTGAAGTGAAGTAGTGATCACCTGCCTGTGCTCTGACACCGAAGAGCATTGAACGTTAGCGCACAGAATAAGAGGACTGACTGACTGTGACTCTGAGCCACTTTTGCATTCAATTTATATACAAATATTATATGAGAGGAGAGGATCACAAACCGCAATGAATTAAATGTGTGGCTCTTCTGAGCTATAAAAACACACAAAACATCTGACAGAAGGCACAGCACAAGAGAAAAGAGTGGTTAGAGATAACGGAGCTGTTTATAGCCTACCCTCACACACAGTATGCGATTCTTGCGCTCACCACAACTCTCCTTATCCCTCCCTATCCCTCTCTTTATGCTTTTAATAATCAAATAATAGACACCATCGGAGCGGTGCTGGCCTTCAATTACAACAACATTGAAGTTGAATGTCATTCAATTCATAGACATTATAGACATTACATCGAAATTAATTACATATTCGCCTAATATTCTAAAATTGACTCAAAACACACTTTTAGCTCATTTTCTACACTTTTGTGACTCATATTCGTTAAAATAAATTGTTTATCATTTCTAACACTTCTGTATAAAACTGGGATTTGAATGTAAAACATGAAATAATTATAATAATTTTCAGTCCTTTTTTGTGTGTTATTTGACAAATAAATTATGACTTATTTGTTAACACAAATGAAAATTAAATTTTGTGAACAAAAATCTGTTTTTAATTGTTTGGGGAACAGTAGACGTGAGAGGCGGCTCTTTTGATCTCAAAAAAGCGCAAAAAACAAGCATTCAATACAAAATTCAAAATTTCGGTTTTCTAGATTTTTCCCATATCTTCCCATTTCACTCATTTTTTAAGAAATGAAATTTAAATTAAATACAAACTCAAAAAACAAGTAAAATCTTATTTTAATAATTATAATAAAGTTTTGTATAATACTAAAATCTACATTAAATATCAATAGCTATTCAATCAATAAGAAATTAATGTAAATATATGCTAAATCCAATCTCTAAGGGAAAAAATTGTGGCAAAATCTATATTACTCATACTGAAACACAATATAATAGAGCCAACTCTATATAACTTTAAGCTTTCAGCCCAACCCAATAATGTCAGCAGTGATCACTCTTCCGATTATTATGAGCCTCTGCTCTACCCAGGTAGAATTTGTTGGCAAAATCTATATTGCCCTGAATAAAACACCAATAAAGGCAACATTATATTGTCCAAACAATAATTAATTTTATATTGAGTAGTGGGTCTCTGCTCAGCCATGGTAGAATTTTAATAATGCGTACACGCAGTTTATCAAAACCCACATTAATGGATGAACTATACATTTGTGGCAATGAGGCCACCATAATACTACCATCCAACTCCGTGATTTTCCGACACGCACTAAAAT
This sequence comes from Ceratozetes gracilis, assembly GCA_034694965.1. Classification (NCBI taxonomy): domain Eukaryota; kingdom Metazoa; phylum Arthropoda; class Arachnida; order Sarcoptiformes; family Ceratozetidae; genus Ceratozetes; species Ceratozetes gracilis. Next base: position 5,296 of record JAQIWF010000863.1, read on the forward strand.
AATATTGTCTTTTAATGGTTTTTTCCTGACACCCCATTTGACCATTACTGGAGTTTTATAGCCAACAAAACAAACTTTTGAAACCAATTTATATTAATTTTAATTAATAATTCAATTAATTGAAAGTAAGTAAGTAAGTAAACATTTTTATATTATGAAACTCATGTAATATATTTCAGTGCATTTTATGTTTCGAAACTTCCTCACATTTGACAAACTGTTACCTCACATTGCCGTCAGTACTATCACTGAAATCCACACCACTGCGAACTACAATTCAACCAATCAATGTCTGCACGTGTCGATCACAATAATACGGCAGTAAATCACTTGCAAGACACATCGTTGAACAATAATAACTGTTCGCTTCTCAGTCAACGTGTGAGGCATTTCAACTCAAACACCTGAATAACTGTTCTCAAAACCACTCAAAGTATAAAAGTCTTTCACAATTGGTTTCCTACAGTTCCTAAAATCACCAACAAATCTACCCGACCAAATCAAAGCAAATACCACATCGCTCCCGAACAATCCGTTCTAGCTCTTCGAGAGTTTCGAGAATGGATACCGAGATCGTATTCACAACCCGTTTATCTCAAACCACTCAACCATAAGGCCATTTATGCCGTTCAGTCCAGCTGATGAGCCTCCAGCCCAACTAGAGCAAAATGATTGGACACCGCGGAAGTACTCAACACTCGTTTCCGATTTATTCGTTACACCATATCCAGACGATAACCTTTTCTCAACCAAGGGAAAATTTAATATGGATTCTAATCAGGAATCCGCGCCATAGCGCTTTAGCTGGATTGCCAAAGACTCAACAATCTATTCGTTTAATTTTCAATGCAAGGTTAAAGAATCAACACTTATCAAACTTAGAACACTTTCTAACGTTTGAAACCCTGTTCTTTTCCCTTTTCGCACACAATCACACACTTTTTCTATCGCTTGACTCGAATTGTTAACGCTTTTCGTACAAACGTATTGTAACCGCTTTTAGTTAACAATAAAACGCTTTAACCCGAATTAAATCGAATCAATTCATCGTTTATATGAGTACTGTCCGCTCCTTCGCGCGCACGGTTCTCTCAATATACGGTTTGATCTGATTTTACCCCTTTATGCGATTTTGGAGCAAATTAAGCCCCTCAGGCATTAGCGCGAATTCCGCTATTATTCACATTATTGTGATCGCATTTGTTTGCGGAATGTTTTAACGCATTGATTGAAATAAAAAACGTTTGTCTTTGGATTTAATTCGTATTTATTACCGATAATTGCGAACAATTGTCTCATATGGAGCACAAGACCTCACAATATGTAATTTGGTTCCCTTTATATTTATATCTATTAAAAACATGACACAAAGGAATGCCGATAATAAAAATGGCCACTTATTATAACACCACTAAAAGCAGTGCTTTGGTGTTATAATGCTTCAGTTAAGCTAAAGTATCGGTCATACTATTGGTGTCGGCATTACTTGGTGTCAGTTCTTTATTTTCTTACAATATTTAAATTTATTTAAAAATACAATATCTAGGGTTTGGCCCCCAGGGGTTCGATCCAAACCAATATAATATTATTACTAATTTAGTTAAGGAAATAGTTTAGAATAAAATTATTAATTACTTACCTTTTGTTGGCGTAAACTATAACTTAATTGATGTTTGAATACAATTATTAAATGATTGAAACAAAGACACAAAATGGCTATAAATGTAAACAAAGTGAAGCGACCGAACACTCAGAGGAACTCACATTAAATGCGCAGAACTTAGAACTTATGGTTTTATAAGTTAGAGAATTGGTGTCAATGCTATGCACTTGAGTTGGCGATAGGAGAGCCTTAGGACAGCCCTTTAATTCTATTGGCTTAGAAATGAGAGTATATGTAAACCTGTTTTGAAGTGAATTTTATTGTAATTTTGAGCACTGAATCAGTGCCACTGATTGAAATGTCGATCGAATTGATCTCTCAAATAGTGATTAGAAATGACAACATTATTAACAATACATCACTTATGAAATGGAATGTCTTATTTATACCCACTTATCGATACCCACTTAACTCCATTTAACTGGGGGTTATTAAATATTATTTCTCTCATCTAGCTTGATAAGATAATCGACCGTTGAGGGGGCTGGAACCCGGCACTCCGGTTTCAAAGTTGAAGACACTAACCACTGCACCGCACAAACAATTCGATATAACATTACTAAAGTCCTATTAAGCCCTACACTCACAATATGTTTGCTAACAATTATTGGATCAAACTTTAATAGATATGTAATTATTGGACTTTATTTCTATGATTTACTTATTTGTCAAATGTTTGGGCCATAGATTGGAGTTTACTTCGATCTCAAGACTATTACACTATTTATTACATTAAGATTGATATCTATTTAGAGAACTATATATTTATATCTATTTCTCTCTTTTTACTCATTTGTCTTCTATTCGATACATTCATTAGAAATAAATTTGAATATAATTTCGATAAAAGTCTTAACAAATACCACAATAATAATGTTTGGAATGAATTGTGAGAAAGTAATGCAAAACAACTTATGTTTTCAATTATTGTCAGTGACGTTCTGAGCAGAGGGTTAACCAAAACAGCCCTTACCAAGAGTAGGGCTTAAATTAACTTATCAAAAATGATGAGTTTTCAGTTCTTTTTAGCCCATAAATTTGAGTTTAAAATGATGTGTTTGTGGGGAAGACATGATTTTCGTTTGAATCTAGGTATATAACCCCTGAGTTACGCATGATTAATTGATTTGTTTTGGACAGAGAAACCAATTGAATGCATTTGAAAGAGTAGTTTATTATTCAGACGTATATTCGATAAATTTTTCCTCAACTTATTTATCATATGATGTCTACAGAAGAATGAGTTTATATAAGAAGTGCTAAAAATAATGATTTGAATAAAAGTAATCGAAATATAATTCTCTTATCAGAAGTGATTTGCGGTCCGTTAGCGACAGACATTGACATAACTGTTATAAACTGTGATTAGCTTTAAGTGCTTTTATCACTCATTTGGAGAAATAGTTTCGTTCAGACATTTAATGCCATCAAATGTCGGAATCAGTTGTAGTAATGAACTTCACGTTCCTTTCCATACAAATATCAATCGATGACTAATTCAATGGACAGAACCTGTTGTTTGGCATATGTTTTACTCTCATTAGTGCTGAACACAAATTGTTTTGATTGTCTCGAATGCAGACAAGACTTTATATATTGTCTGAGAAAAGAAATCAATAAAAATACTTCCGATTCCGGACCGGAATTGTGTGAATGTAGTGCTGATTATCCGATAGTATTGGACAACAGATTCTGTCTACCCGTCCGTCACTTCAATGAGAGCTGCTTTTTGACACAACAGTGTCGACAACAGAATAATGACTCAAATATCGGCTGTTTTAGGGACGGATACAATCTTCTGAAGCCCTATAATGCCCTCAAACAGATTGTGGACAGCCTCTCTTCAGTGCCAGAGGGGGGCGACTCATCTGCTCGTTGTGGGTGTCCTCTCAACCATTCGTATGACACAGAAAGGGGTATTTGTTCTTGTCAAAACAATGTAAATAAGTGCCGAACAAATGGCTTAACAGCCCCTCCTCTCCATTTGGAAGAAACAATCTTCTTATGGATAGTATTGTTGTTAATATTGACACTAATTTTTATGGTACTAACCATTTGCCGAAAGTGTTTCTGCGCTCAGAATTATTCTTATGTTGACTACAGAACCAGTGTTTGTACTCAGAGTACGACATCAACACTAATAACCTGTCGTTTCATAAATAACTTTAATGACAGACAAAACCAATTTAATCAGATGGGAGAGCGTCCGCCTACTTATGAAGAGGCCATTCGGGTCTAATATGTGGACAATATATGGACAGAATTGATTGTCGGAGGAATTCCGATCAAAGTTTAATTTAAATGAATTGAATAAAATTCTCATTTAATCGTATGTTTACTAAACTTTTATATCATATCTATTTAGTATCTCTTGAGAAGCGGTCGCACTCAGGGATAGTCTGAGGTTATGCGTGAAGTGATGATAATATTCAAGGTTTAATTGCTTGCATTCAATGACTGTATTATCATTCATATCATCAAAAGTTATCGACTTTAGTGCTGAATAATAATTGAGACAAATGGAGGTAAACTCCATTTTGACAGTTATTCCTCAATTGAGTTAACACTTTAATTACATGAATATTAGCCAAAACCTCGATTATTGTTCTCATAATGAGTTTTGAAGTGAAAGCACTCTCTTATGTGAGAAACACTGCAATCAAATACTGACCTATTCTTTAGTTGCAAAACATTTGTTAATTACTTTGTTAGACATAAAGTCGTTATTATTTTTGCATTTGAATAACAATTCCTCTGAAAATCCAACAAAAAATTCACTGAATTTTTAATTATTATGTCTTTTGTTTTGGCTTTCAGTCAATTACGAGAATGTAATGAATTTCTTCACTAAAAGTAAGAGTAAAATATTTAACCGTAAACTCAATCAATCATTAATTTGAAGGAATTTGTGGACAATTGTTATTAAGACAAATAAAAATATGTAATTCATGTCTTACGTGATGTTTGAGTCTAACATTAGTTGAATATAACTTTTATCTAATTTGAGGCAAACCTACACTCAAAGTACAAATTGATTGCAACTAATTATGAATAATTCATTTCTTATATCTTTTGAAGTTATTGAGAGCATATCAGAGAACAACATATTCTGAGCCAATGAATAAAAGTGTGAAAAGTGTCTGAATTCGAGATCACAATAAACTGATTTTACTTACAATCAATTGAATTCATTTAAGTCCTAATTATTGATTATCTCTTACTTCACTTTTTTCCTTCTGTTGTGAACTAATTTCTGGTCTTAACTGGTTATGCGTTTATGATTCATATCTGGAATTATGAATGACCAAGGTGATCCATACAACTTTGATAGCAATGTTATTTTAAAAGAATCAATCAAACTTTTGTCAGCATTTTTGATATACAACAGAGTTTCCAATTCGTCACAACAAACAAATGCTCTGATTTCGAAAAGACCTTGATCATTATCATTACAATTTATATGTTATAATTTGAGCACATTTTTCAATAAACCCTTTGAAATCTCAAGTTTGGGAAAAGTAGAGCTCAACACAAAAAGTGATTGAAAACAAATCGTTTTGTAGTTTAGTTTTCAGTTCAAACAGTTTTGTTTCATTGAATTTCAATTCTTTCCCGCTTTGAATATTTGCAAAGAATAATGAATTTGTTGATTGACTGGTGAAAGGAAATCAAGTATTGAATTTCACAACACTTTTAATGAAGAGTTTTGATTATCTCTCGATTTTTGTGCCAATTATACGAAAAATTGATTGAGAATTGAATCGGAAAATATCCTTCACTTCTCTGCTGTCCTTCAAAAACAAAATCAGTCATTCATTTGCTATAAATTCAAAAATTATAATTAAATTCTTTTAATAACTTTAGTCTGGATTTCTATTTTTGAAATATTTAGAAATTTTCCTAAATTATATTGAGTTGGTTGCAATTTATCCTTGTATAAATTAGGTTTTTGTTTAATTATGCCAAGATGCAAAAAATTTAATAGCATTCTAAGTAATGCCATTTCATCAGCCGATTGTAAAGATAAAATCAGGGAAAGTTAATGAAGTTCTCTGATAATAAATGCACAAGTTTTCCTGGTTCACTTTGATCAAGCTGCTGTACTGTTCGAGAAGGAAGAGCGGCTCAAATATCAGACACATTTCTCTTGAGTTGTGTTGAGATTAAGAGTTTTTAGGATTGGAGTCACATTCGATGAAACAAAAACCAAAAATAAGTCTCATTTGAAGAGACTTTTCAAATATAAATCAAATTAATGTCTGAAAGGGGTTTGTCTCGAGACTGAAATATTAGAGTAAAGTCCTCTCTGGACAGCTCTGATCACTCTTTTCAGACACTTTTGGTCAGTAATACCATTATGTGTTAAATTACAAAATAAATGATTTCATCAATTCTTTCTTCTTTTCTTATCTTTTAATTCAATTCAATATTTCATTTAAATACAAAGCATTTAATCTAATAAACGCTTTTTTGAAAAAGTGATTAATCTAACAGTTATTCTAACTAGTTCATTAAGTTATCGATTATTCAATTAATCGGTATTTGATTTTTTGTGAACTGAATTCCTTTTAAACAATAATATAACGAAAACTTATCGGGAATTAAATCCTTTCAATAAATGCCTTTTGAGGTAAAAACGTATGAAAAGCAAATTCTCGGAAAAGTAGTAAAAAAGTGGTGATTAAGTGTTGGAATAACGATAAGTCCATTCGGAGGCCAAAACGATCCTTAGTTTAGATTATATAATAGATTATAAGATCCTTAAAATTGAGATCAAATGTTATGACAGGTATTGAAAGCGCTTCAAAGCTCTCAATTTGGCTGACATTCAGTAAGTTGTGCCCAAAACAGACCATAACTGCAATTATTTGAAGTACTAAACAACTCAAGGCTTAAAAGGTTTATTCATTGCCTAACAATATATTAAAAAAAATTATTATTATTTTTCAATCAGAAATTACATCAAATTTGAGGTAAAATCTTAAAAGACTTTATGATTATTTGATGAATGAAATTATTTGAGATAAGAAAAATCAATTTCTTTTCTTTTGATATGATTTCCCAATCGGTAAAATCATTTCATTGATAATTATAGGGAATAAAGTGCTTTAAATTGGATTTAATATGCAATCAAAATATTCATAAGACTTAACTCAATATTACGCTTATTATGGATGAAAAAGAGTAGAAAAGTGTCTGATTTTGTCATTAAATATGATTTAATCTTTGGTTTATAAGCCCTTCCAAAGTGTTGGCCAATCATTAGTTGAGAGAAGGGATTGAATTGACAGCAAATAAAACAAATTGTTTCCATAAGAAGTGGTTTTCTATTGAAAATCTAATTTAATAAGAATTCAATTATTATTGAATCAATTTTTTGGGAGAAGTCTTGAAAGGATAGAAAAATGTTATTTCGAAAGCAATTAGTTTCTGAATATTTTCAATAAATTGAAGCAAAAAATTAGAGGAAAAAGCGTTTAATTTGTTTTGAGAAGAAGAGAAAAATTATTGGTTGACATAAATTGAAAGCGAAATGAGAAACAAGTCGACTATCAGTGAAAATAAATTCAGTCACAGCTTTAATGATCATTAATTTGAAGATATTATGTAATTTGAAGACAAAAAATTGAGTTCAAGTTCTCAATCATTACGTTTTGATGGAGGAGTGCTGTAAAACATTTAAAGAGTGGAAACACTCGAATCAAAATCAGAGAAATAATGAAAATAAAGTGCAATTAGTATTGTTTGGACCGAAGCTTGAAATCAATGAAATAAAAACAAACGAATTATTAAAACATAATTCAAACAATTTATGAGTACCTCTTGTATGACATTAAGTAATTCACATTTCGTGAGACTATCCCTCAAAAGTCAGCTCAAGTATGAAGATTTGTGTCGCAATACCTGCCAAGAAGTGTTCATCTGTTGATCTAGCAAATGTAGCAAAAACGACACAATAACAAGCAATTATTCATTTCGTTTGTGAGATAATTAAAGCTCTAATCCATATGAAAGTCATCAGAAAAATGTCTTTCAAAGTCATAGCGAAATGTTATTTAATTGACGCCTAAAGAGAGGACACAGTATTTGTAAAACATTTGAATGCATTCTTCACACAAATCACACGATTTGTCGCTAAAAGTTTAGTTCAATGTTGTTATTCATCAGCAAAATTGGCAAAAAAATTATTATAATTTAGTAAAACTCGTCTTTTATACAATATTTTGCTTTTCACGAATAAAATCTATTTTTATTGGTTTATAAAGTAATCTAATATTAATATTATTATTATTATTATTGAATCAATTATGTATGTGGACAAGGACAACTTTGCTGTAATACCAGTTTGAAGGAAACATTGCGTACACAATGTGTCGGTGCGGTTAAGCAAAAGTTGTTTTTCACTTATTTGATGCCAAACACTACTGTCCGACAAATGAGTGTTTCCAACGAAAACTTATCGCAAATTGAAATTTGTTTCTAATTCTTATTAAATGATAAGTTTATTTAAAACGAGTCAAACATTTTTTGTATCACTATTTCCGTTCTAACACTCAGTTTGTTTGAACGCAAATCAGTTCACTTCCCATCAGTTTATTCAATATCTAAGTTATGAAGTTTTGTCTCTATTTAACTGTTTTATCAAATCTATTATTACTCTACAAATGTGTTCTTATCGTAAATGACTGTAATTTCGATAAGTATTCCGATGGATGTGAGGACACATTCGGCTCCTACTGTAATAGGAGTGTCAATGAGTGTCAGTGCAAGACTGGGTTCACTGTTCACATCGAGAACTTCTGTTTACCGCCAAAAAACTTTACTGACCCCTGCTTTGTGTCGGACCAGTGCTGGGCATCACAAGTAACTAATATCGGGTGCTTTGTTGACGACAAAGAGTTAGATCAGAGAGCCTTCAAACTGTGGCAAAACACAAACAATTTGTTCAAAATAATCGGGATATGTTTGTGTCCGCCCACTCATTACTTAAACTCAAGCAAAGAATGCATATTTAAAAAACAAGTGAACGAAGACTGTTCCGCATCTCATGAGTGCATTCAATTGAACTCTTATTGCGACCAATCAGTCAAACAATGCAAATGTAAGCCTACTTTTCGGTATTCTGTCCGCAAACGGCGGTGTGTTTCGCAACTGATTGGGGAAAGTTGTGTCGACACCGATCAGTGTGTAATACATGATCCGAATGCCGAGTGTCGTATTGGTTCGTGTCAGTGCAGACCTGGGTATATGTTAAGTCATTCGGGCAGATGTGTTGTGGTCAGGATTAGGGGTACTTCCAATCACCTATTGATGATGTTAGTGGTTGTGGCCACTGCTGTAGTCTTCGCGCTGTTAAGTACAGCACATAGAAAGTGGTCTTCGAGTGATGACCTGTTCCGTCAGAGCCGGAATCGCAATCAAATTCCCTTAAATACAAATTGGATAACGAGACGAACTTTTCCGACTCCGCATAATATGGTGTTTCCCAACACTAATCTCTCTGGAAACCAGACATATCCTGTGCCTCTATCTGTGCCATCACTGGCCCTAATCTGGCCGTTGAGACAAAATGAGAGCGATATTAGCCATTTGGAAGAGGGTCCTCCCAGTTATGATGAGGCCATTAGTCAGTCTCTCAGAATCAGTGATAACTCCAACAGCTTAACAGTTGTTACAAATGACAGCACTGGAAGTAATTGTGTTAATGTCAACATCACAGACAATAACGTCCACTCAAATGATACTAATAATGATGACAATTGTCTTAACAGTAATGACATTAATAACAGAAGTAATAGTAATTGCAATTCAAGTAATAATTCTCCAAATCCTACAAACATTTGATCATTAAATTGAAAAATTGGTATTTCGTTAGATTAAGGGAATGACTGCAACGGAAAGTCAATCAAAATTATTGCAAACAATTGTAATCAATGAAAAATAGCAATGAAAGTGATTTCAGAACCCAATCCGTGAAATACAATAGTTTAGTGTAATTTTGTCATCAATTTTGAAAAATAAAATAAGTTTTCATTCAATTCATAAGAAATATTCCATTCATTTGTAATAATAATAATTGAAAAATAGTTTTATTATTTAAACGTTTGATTATAATTCATATAAT
>JAQIWF010000864.1:0-15065 GCA_034694965.1 Ceratozetes gracilis
ATAACTGAGTTATAAGAAGACCCTTGAAGACCAAATCACTTATAAGGAGATCTTCTAATAAGTTGTATTTTACGGTACATATAGTATATTGATATTTGAGTGAACAAACTTTTGTCACATAAAACAACTGTAAGGAGGGCTGTATTACAGAATCTCTAAGATATAAGGGGGTGTAAATAGTTTCTCAATTTCAAAGGTTTGCACATTTTAACAAAAAACAACCTAGTCAAGTTAGAAGACTAGATATGATATATCCTGGAATATGTGAATTGTTGTCGAATTGATTCTATAAACACATTATGTTAACGATATTTAAATTGTAATAACAAAATGTGAAAATATTTTACTTTTAAAATATTGATTATACAGAAATTTCGAAGGTCACCGACTTTAGATCTAAGGTGTGGGGTGGCCAAGCACATCCAATTAAAACATTTCTCAAATTTAGAACCCATCCCCTAAACTCATCGGTTTTTAGAATAGCTTTTTTTAGCCCGAGGACTACCACCTCAATTCATTTATAATTGATGAGTTAATGACCACTTTTTAATTCCAGTGGGTTTTGAAATAATCCAGCTTTAATATAATATAATATAATATAATAGGGTTAACCCTACCACTCAATATTATTATTGTCATATTATCTGAGAAATGCCTAAATTATTGAGAAATTCTTAATTCGTAATTAAGTGAAACATTAAATTGATTGCAGTATTAGTGTTAACACAATTTATATTCATTAAAATTCTTCATATCAGTAATATATTTAGCTAGAGCAATGGGGCACTAAAGAAATGATAAAATTAAAATATCAACTTGGTAACAACCAACATGATAACAGACTGCTAATCGATTAACAGATAAATTATTATCTGAGATAATATTGAACTTTATTGTAATCGAGTGAGGAATGTGTGGGGATTGCCATCAAATCCTTCTCTCAATATTTCTTTGATTAATAACTGAAATAGCATTAAAAATATTGGGTTAAAAATAAAGGATTTGAGAGAGAAATGCTTTAATGGAGAGTTTGAGTCAATTCATTGATTGAATTTTGAAAGCTATTACGAAATGGATTGATAGGAAGCGGACAAAACTCAGCCAAGTATTCAAACTTATCACGAGATTAGAGAAAACATGCTCTGAATGGCTATAATGGTTATGTCCTCTTCTCCTTGTTTACGAGAAGAGAGGAGACCTACTTTCAGATAAAACTGAGTGTGGCCTTTTTGTCCGCCATTTTAATGCATTTTCAATTTTAAGTGAGAATTATTTGGAGTTATCAGAAGCAATGAATGAGTTTAATTAATTGTTCCGGTTGTAAAAATGATATCCTATTGGGCACTATTTCAAGGCGTAAGCAATGATATGCGATAGTTGTAGTGGAAGTGTATGGAGTGTGCGCTCAATGGAGTGCCGTTTCATTCATTTTCTTCAATTCATTCATAATATTTAGTGCACACATAGAGTGCTATTGCTTTACGAGAATAACATTAGTCGACAAAATTTATCAATGAATTCATTGGCAGCTGTTTTGCTGTTGTGTTGAACTAAACATTAAACTATTTAATCATTTACCGATCAAATCATCGAAATCTGCATTTTGTTGACTTCTTTGTGAACGGCTTTAAGATATTAATAATATTTTATTTTTGATACATTTGTTTGACGATTGGTTTAATGCCCGCTTCAAAGCCTTCTCGTAATAAAGTGTTTGACCGCAAAGATCGCCGAACCGTACGCTTCGTTAAAACGTTGGAAATGATGTCCACAGGTTTAGTGCCGATCACTTGTGACAACTTAAGACAACTTTTAGATCTTGTGCTCCAAAGCGACGACAACTCGTCAAATGTGTTGATACTGGACTGCAGACCATTTTTGATCCACAACGAGTCACATATTGTCAAATCAGTGAACATTCACTGCCCGGCCATCATTAGGTCAGTCCCTTATCTATTGCCTTCTTCACTCATTTATTGAATTTGTCTAATATTCTAATACTTTAGACGAAGAACTGGAAACCGAATGCCATTCAAAACTATAATCCCTGACCAACAGATCAGAGATCAACTGATGACTGACTTCTATTATCCTATAGTCGTATACGAAGAAACTGATCTGACCTGCGATTCAATTGGTTCTTATGTCGCCAAATGCCTACAACTTGAGGCCGGCATCAAAACTGTCCACTTTCTTGAAGGTAACGCCCATTTAATCACAATATTGTTACAATAGTTTCAATTGAATTAAATTGAGCCTTGAGCAAATACATTTAGGAAAGATCCTCAATATATTTAATACATTCCTATAAGTGTACCTGTCCATTTTCTAAGCCGGAAATGATTGCTCACTAAATTATATTGAAATTTATATTATTCTTTTGATGTCATTTGACGGTAATTTTGTGAACGGATTAATGACTAACACATTCATCGTTAGACAATTGTATAGATTAGGAACACCACCACAACATCATTATAGCCAATATATGAGCTATTGATTGATGTGAGTTGATGTGCCCTAGTCAATTACTAATATTGATAGAATGGCATTAAAAACTAATGTCTAAGGCCTTTGACTTTACTCCCAATAAATTGACCACTAAAATAAAGAGAGGATGTGCTCTCAAATATCCTCTATATTTACATTATATAAAACCCTAATATTTTCTTAAACTTGAATTAAAATGTGGTAAATGTCGACCATTTGAATGAAAGTCTTATTTTTATATAACTCGAGTAAAAGTGATCTCAAAATTGGTTGATTATGCCTTGGTCACTTATGACCATTTCAGAATTAACTATAATTGTAAAAATGGCGCCAATATTACCATCATTATTTTAAAATCTATTGATTATAATTATTTAAAAATTTTCCATACATTTAGTGAAGTCTTCAATACAATTGACTATTTCTTTGAGTTAATTCACAACTCTTTTAGGGGATAAATCAAATTCCTTAAGAAATCTTGTTAATCATTTTGCAAGCTTATCTAAATAATAAGTTTTATGACAAAGTACAGAGTATAATTTATGAAAAGGTTGAGTACATCCCCTTTGAGATACCTCTAAATAAGATAGTTTTCATTGAGAGATGATTTGTACACCGATTTAGTCTTTCCTAATATTTGTTGCTTAATAAGAGATATTTTCAATGTGAGTTCAATTGACCCTCCTTATCTAATTGTATATTTGATAGGATTTTATGAAAGGCAGTAAATAATTTGATCTATCTCAACTATATTTCAAGGTGAACTAATTAAGATAGGTCTATTGGTTTTTTGATCCTTTGATATAAGGCATACGAGGAAATCCACTAAATTAAAGTGATGTTTAGCCAAAGAAGGGTTGAATCCAATGCTTGAAAAAATTGAGTCATCGATAAAAAGAGAATTAGATTGAAGGCCAACATATCATCTAATCCTCAGATCTATAGATTTCATGAAAGTTTCAAATTATTTATAAATTTTTAGCAAATTTTAGAATTGAGACCTAATTTATAAAATTTAAATATTGAGTGAATGAAATACTAAATATTCTCGATTTCATTCATTTGACTTTATTTTTCAATCACTGAAGTCGTAGGCGTTGTGTAAGTTGTGATAGTAGTCAACCATTACTACCACTTATGAATGAATGGCCTTTTGTCGTCATGTTGTGTAGGAGTCTTGAAACAGGAATGTGCAGAACCTCTTCATTCACTCAGTTTGAAGTACAAAAACTTTTGTAAAATTGAAAACTCGTTTCAATGTCTTCAGAGAAATACATATTCTTCTAAAGAATTTTCTTAATTTTATTCAAATTTTAGGCGGTTTTGCGAACTTTCGTCAGATGTTCCCATATTTCTGTACAAAAGGCTCATCGATTCCAAACCCATTGAGTAGTTCGAGCTCAAGCAACATATCTAGTCGCAGTCCATTAGGCACTCACAGTCATACCTGGCCTTTGAAGTCTACGCCAAAAGGATTTTTGACTCCACGCACACCTAAAAACAACAATCTTAGCGTTGATTTGGCGGCGCCCTTATCTTTTGGGAATGACCAAGCAGAACCGGTCGAAATACTTCCCTATTTATATTTAGGCAGCGAATATCACGCCTCCTGTAAACCAATGCTTAAGAATCTGGGAATTACAGCTTTGCTCAATGTCTCACATACTTGTCCTAATCATTTCGAAGACTGTTTCATCTATAAATCCATTCCCATCGAAGACTCCAAGAGTGAAGACATCAGCATTTGGTTCGCCGAAGCCATCGATTTTATCGGTAATTAATTTATTCACTTATATAACGCATAACTAATTCCGGTTACAGAATATCTATGTTTTCAGTACTCATTCCTCTATACTATAGAGTCTATAGTTTTTGAATTTATAATAGTTTCCGATTTTTAGATCACTTATCAATTAATTATAAGTTTTCCGCCTCTTATCAAATATGAGAGCAAATATGTGGACGTGGGTGTGATTATCACATCCATTCAATTTATTCAAACTAATTATCTTCAATTTAAAGGATGCGGAAGGGGTGGAGTCAAACCTCCTCAAACCAAAATTGTTTAAAAATTAGTTCAACTAAAGTAAAGTTTTGATTGAGTGGTCTAGCTCAATTTAGAATAATTTTAACTTAATTAAACTCAATTTTATCAATATTTCCTCAAATATCGATTGGAGAGTGAGGTACTCTTCTAATTCTACAACGAGTTAAAACTTTTATAATAAATCAGACAAGGTTATTTGCACAATGGGCTAAATAAAGAAAAACTATTGTTTCCCTCACTTGCTTAAACCAAATGTTAAAGAAATGGTTGAGGAGATGACACCCATCTTCATATAGTGACCATTGAACTCTTAGGAGATGACCATGGCACTGATGAGACACTTCCATAAATGTCATCCGCTTTAAAACAATATAACAATTAAAGTGTGTTTTCATACAATTGTTTTCCGTTCAAATTGCGGCCAAATTATTGTCGAAAATATCGATTATTCAACAAATGTTCGCTTTTTAGCCCAACGTTTGCTCTTTTCCTGTGTTTCAGTCATTGCTTTGAATCAAATATTTTCATTGAAATGTTGCTATTTATTCAACAAATAATTAATTAAACGACAAATTTTAGCCAAACGTTTAATTCCCACAAAACTATTATAAGTCATATCAATAGTTCCAATAAAACTGAGCGACAAAACAGACTTCCGGTACATCTGATAAAACGGTTGTCGGACTTCCTGTCCATCCGATTCTGATTGTTTGGCTCAAAGCGTGAGTCACACAAATAGAGTAAAGGCAGTGACAGCAGCTGTGCCTCCGTTGACATTCGTTTGCATCTATTGATACGCTTCCGATTGTTATGAAGGAAGTCGTTTCAGTCCTATCGCTCTCTACGGCACGTGTCTAACGACTAAATCCATTACAAATACATGTGTTATAAACTTGTTATGAGTTATCCACAAACCCTTCAAACTATTTAAGAAAGGATTACCTCTTCTTTACTAATGCCATCCAAATAGATAACAAATGGAAACGCTTTTCAATATTGTCCACTAATTAATTGTCATAGAACTCAGTCAAAGTTATTACAAACAAAATAAAAGCGAAATTTAAGGGTAAAAATGACAAATTAGGAACAGAATATTAGTCGGATGACTTCCGGTCGCATTCTTCTCTCCCAAATCGCCTCAATTTTATGCTACATATTTGGAACTAAGCAAACATTTTTCCAGTTTTTCTAATTACAAATCAAATCTCATTGGACTTTCTGAGGGGGTGTTAAACAGTTCCGGTGAAACTCAAAAGAGCAAACAATTTTCTGAAATGGGAATGGTATCATTTTGATTTTCACCGGTATTAAAATTACAATTTATTCTTAAACAATTATGTATTATGAGAGGGTTGACCGAAAGATGAGGGGATTCCGCAAAGTATCCTCCGAATCTAAGGAGTCAAAAACAAGCCTAAATGCCTAAAACTGGGTCAATTCAGTTTCAATGTTTTTTAAAAGTATAATTTGTCCAAGGGTGGTCATTCAACTTGATCTTCAGGAGGGGGTATTTTATAAAATTTATAAGATTTGAAAACTTCAACAGACCTAGTCATGATGTTAAGGTTTTAAAAAACAACAGAAGTATATTTTGAAAAATCTCGGAACTCAAGGGGTATTCCGAAAATATCTTCCCCTATGGCCACCCCTGTCTTTGACCAATATTTAGGAAAACTTCAAAATTTATTGACATCATTGATATTAATACTAATTTATGTCAATTATTGAATATATATTTAACCCATAGATTCAGTGAAGAGTTGTGGTGGTAAAGCGCTGATCCACTGTCACGCTGGTATCAGTAGGTCGGCCACAATTTGTATGGCATACCTGATGGCCACAAAACGTCTTCGTATGGAAGAGGCGTACGAATACGTGAAATCAAAACGAAAGATAATTTCTCCGAATTTCAATTTCATGGGACAACTGCTTGGATTCGAAACCCAAGTCTTCTCTCCGGCCAACCCCTCACATAATGAGCAGGTATTGGTCGAGCCTTTGTCTCCTCTCTTGTCACGAATGTCTTCTTCTACGGGCTTCTGTTTCGATAATGAGGGCAGTCCGACGGCCACACTTAGAGGCAATTCAGCGCCTTCTTCGCCCTCAACACACAGGACTGACTGTCAGCGACTTGTGTTTGACTTCACTCAAGTGCCAAATAATACAAACACTTCAGTCAAGTCTAGTCAACTGATCGACAGTACAGTCATAACATGAATTCGGGTCCAAAAAAATAAAAACATATGAAATGATTTCGGATTTGATCCCATGTTTACATCTTTTTGACATTTTTAAACAAATCATTGTTTCGTTTCATAATTCAATCGATTTTATAATTAGCGATCATTTCTCTCTTTATTCGCATTTAAGATATTTATTGTTAATTACCTATAATTAGAACAGACCTAATCTGAGCCATGGGTCAAATGGGCCCCAAAAGGGACTCCACGACCTCTTCATTGATTATTATATAGTTTTTGAGAATATTATAATCGCGTTTTTGAAGTAAAGACATCTAAATATATGTTTGCATTTTTTAAATCAGTTTTTTATAAATATTTATTCAGAAATTCTGAACAATATTTCTCTAAAAATTCTCTGAACATAATTGACATAAATCTTCAATTTTTTCTTTAAATATAAAACCGTTTATTATTATTATTGTTAGAGAATTAACGGAACTTGAATTAGATTCAATTTTATCAAGCTAAACTAATGAGAATATTTGTAAAATTCATTTCTTAAAGTTAATACAAGATTTACTCTTTTGGGCCATTATTTGGATTTAACTCTAAAGGAGTTATTTTTGGAATTTATGAAAAGATTAATGGTTTGAAAATATGATAATTCGATCCTTTAATCAAATCCTAATAATAATCGTAGAATCGTTGTTGAAGTGCCCGAACACCCAATTATTTCCCAAATTCGCCCACAATGAGACGGATCAATTGAATAGCATCTACAGGGAGTGACGCTAAAAGATTCCTTATATGAGTGGGTGTATATCGAAAGATGAGGTAATCCTGGAAAGGGTCAGCAATAAAATATGATTTTTGGGTCCAATAAAGCATTTGTTATCTATTAGTGATCTTTAGATTAAAAATTGAGTTAAGAAATTAAAATCACTGCAAATATTAATTATTTCAATCATTTAGTGTTTAATAATGTTATAAATTCTGTTATTTAGTTCGGGTCTGACATCACTTTCTAAATATTGTATCAATCGATAGATATTGAAGTTAAAAATCCCTCTATTTTTTAAAAACAGAATATTAGCGAAAGATTTTTCGACTGAAAGCAGATAAATGAAAGTGAATTTATTTTCAATCAATATTTAGTGCGAATATAGTGTTATTCTCACCAAATTGGTCAACAAGATATGCTCTTGGGCATTGTTGCAAGAATTGATTCTACTATTGAGACAATTCAATCTATAATCGGAAATATAGTTTGTGACAAAAATATTGATATAATTACTTAAAATTATATTCGACTCATTTTTTAGACCCCTTTGTATTTGAATAAGAAATATACTTAATCGGGAACTTCCCGAAGGGTTTACATATATATTCAAAATGAGAACAATTTTTAAATGTTTCTGAATTTCGATCGAAATTATTTGAATTATTTTTTATTTGACTTTAATTTTTAAAACGATTTCGATTTTCACCTCATTTTTCTATAATTCTATGTATGAAATAAGCGACGAAACAATTCATTTCACTCTCCCTTTCATTATATAATGTTTTTTATATTTATTTTCTCAATTCGTGTAAACATTTGATTGTTTGCTAGTCATTAAACAACTAATTATGTCTGCATTTCATTACTTTATTCAATTATTTTGGCAAATATTCGGTTTATTATCTGTTTCTCTACCAAAATACAGAATGAGTCGGATTTGACAAAATGTGATCATGGTCAATTCAATGGTAGAGTTCAGTTTTAAATTCTCAAAATCTGATCGTAGAATTGGGACCAAAACTAATCAAAATTAAGCTCAAAATAAGATATCTCTTTATTATGTCCATAACGTTATTCCCACAAAGTAACCAGTTGAGTTTTGACCCACTAAGGGCTCACCTATCTAAATTTAATGTTGATTGGGAGTAGTCGTAGAAATAGATTATTAATAAGTTGAGACAAATAGAAAATCACAGCTTTTTTTAAGTTTGACTTTAATATAATTTCAGACGAATTTCTTTTTCGGTCTCTTTTTTGAAACATTTTTATGTTTTTGATTTGTTTGACTGTTTTGTTCGGTTTGTGATTCACATTGAGAGCCAATAAAACCTCTCCGACAACGACAGCGATTGACTCCAACACAACGGCCGCCATTCAGACACGGGATCACACATTTGGAGTACTCACAGCTAGAGTTCACACAATAAACAATTATATCTCAAATGTATATATGGATAGACATAAGAATATATGGTAATACAAATGGAAAGGTGTCATACCGGGGTCCATAGTAACCTCTACGACAGGAACACATATCCTTTTGAATGCATTTTCCGCCATTCAAACACTTCTCCCGACAAATACCTCCCTTTGATTTGCAAACAGTTATCCAAATAATAATAATAATAATAAATACCTCGCAATGAAATCCTTGAAATCCATCAGAACAGGAACAAACTCCCGGTGCAATACAAGAGCCACCATTCATACATTGTGGGTAACAAAGTGCTGACTCACAGAATTTACCCAAAAACCCTTTTAAAGGAATTTTTGGTATAAAAACTAATATCATGATATGTTTTAGCTGTAGGACAGACCTGTAGGACATTCACATATCTTATTTTGATTGCATTTTCCATTTCCACATTTTTTGTCGCACTCGGGATCAGGTGATCGGTCAGCGCATTGCTTTCGCAATTTGAGACGAAGAGGAGTTCCCGAAAGATTTTGATTGGTCTCTGAATCCACAATTCTTAGGCCAATAGTAAAGGTTGCGATTCCACTGATGTTCCCAACGCATGGAATGAATACCTGAAATATTTTGGCCTTTTTTGGGACTTTACCCTTTGGTTCGATTGAAATTATAGGTGGACTTAGAATCTCCTCATTAAATGAGACTAATTGGTCGAAATCGTAGTAATATATTTTGTTATCCCCTGACTTCCACGTGAAGTTCACTGAACTCACTTCGAAGGGAATGATTGGCAAATGCTTCTCAAAGTTCGGGTCCAACACATATGGCAACACATTTCCATCCAATATGGCATAGATTTTCAATGGAAAGCCTATCAAATAATTATTAGACATTTCCTATAATAACTGCTTATTATTACTATTTGATTGTATCGCTCCATAACTACACAACAAATTTATAAACCATTAGTCAAATCTACCAATAATTTAACCGATCATTTAAGATATTTGTATCTAGGCAAAGAACGTATTAATTGTAAGTGATTTATAAGTCCATATCTATCTGTCTATTATCAAGATATTCGTCAATAAGTGCTTTGGAGTAGAGTTTCTCATTGACTCTCTTGTGTGTCTGTGCTGTGAGGGTTGGCTAATCAGTGGTCATATTTGGTAATTACAATAAACTTATTGTTTGGATGCAAATCAGTTGTAGTCGTCGTTTGATTATCGCATTAAATATACGAATGTATTGCATATCGTTATAAAAAACTTTAAAAAGTGTTTATAAATTATAAACTGATAAAAAGGAATGCGTTTATCTTTCATATTGATGGTCAAATGTGCAAGGTCCTCTTATTTATCACGTAATCATCATTTCCTTGTAATTATCTTATTCTTATGCAAAGGGAAGCATTGGTTGACCCCTTCATAACCCCTAACCGGTGACCATCAATGGTAATATTGTAGTGATTTACTAACCGTTGAAGAATTGTTTCACTTGTTTCTCGTCGATCCAAAGCGAGATATCGGACTCAGTCTTCGTGTTGACCGGCGTTTCACTCATTGTATTCGAAAGGATGGGATTTACGGCCAAAAATAGTGTCACAAACAATGCCGTCAAATGAGTGGACAACTGAGTGGACAACATCTCTCATTCACAAGCAATGGATGGTTAAGAGTGGAGGTCTGGTCACCACAACTATTGTCCGATCGATTGTTTCACTCTTAGATTTGAGCTTAAAATCTAATTTTCGGTCTTTTTGTCGATTTGTGACAAATGTTTGAAATTTGATAAAAGGTTTGAACGGAAAAACGTTTGTTTACTTTTACTGATCATACGATTACTCCATGTCTTCAATTGATTCTCAAATTAAAAGGAATCGACAAATGATTGGATTCGAGGCAAACATTCAAACATTTCTTATCTCAAAGTTTATGTCAAAACAGTTTCCCTCTGTTTTTGTTTGTATTCTTTCAGAGGTATGTCTCAATCGCTCTGACACTCACATCAATGTAACCAAACACTAGACTATCCCTGTTCACAATCCCGTTCACAATCCAACAATTTTCTTATCTTTCATCTTTATATAAGCAAATCAATTAAAAATCATTTTCACAAATATTTAACAATTATTCAAATTAAGACAAATCAATAAATTATTATACTTTTTACAATTTCTTTTATTAATAATATATACCTATCTAAATCAATTTGGCAATCATATTAACATTTTAAAATGTCTAGTTGATGCTTTTTGTAAGATTAGCCTTACTCAGTTATTCAAACAATTCAAATATTCAATTAAAATTTTGTCGAATATTTAGTCCTTTTTTACTTTAGTTGTGCTTAAGTTAAATGATTAATAAACTCATTATTAAAAAGTCAGATATTGTCAAATTGTTGTTATTTTATGAGATTAACCAGGTTGCTCATTCAAATAAAATTATTGATATTCTCCTCAACATTTAATAACATATTTAAGTGATTGTTAATCAGTTGTTAACATATTTTCATTGAATTTTGTTTAGTAAAACACGTGCTTTCAATTGATTTGATGGAAAATACAATTCATTGCATTCCGGGTAAATAATGTACTCGAGGTTATTGATTGATATTTAATTTATATATTTAGGCGATTGTCTGCATATAAGTGAGGAGTCGATGACAGCTCTGAGCGGCACATATTGTCGGAACGGATACATCTATGCCTCAATCGCTGGAACCGTTCGTTACGTTAAGAATAGTGACAATACTGTCCGTCAAACCTATTGTTAACAAAATGTTTATATTATTATTTGTTTGCAGAAAACTATAGAAGTGGTGAGCGCTCACCGCAACACCCATTTGGTGCCACAAATCGGCTCAATTGTGACCTGTCGGGTGCTATCCATCACCTCAAATGTGGTCCGCCTTAACATTCATTGCATTGAGGGTCAGGTATTGAAACAGCCGTTTAGGGCTTTGTTGAGGAAATCAGAGATCAGAGACTTCGACAAAGAGAAGGTCCAAATCTCTAAATGTTTTCGACCGTCGGATATAATTTTGGCCAAAGTTATTGGTTTGGGAGAAAACCACAGCTTTTTGGTGACCACCGCTCAGAATGAGTTGGGAGTTGTGGTGGCTCTCAACCAATCAGGTATTCAAATGATTATCAAAACTTAACTAAAATTGATTTGTTTAGGGATACCAATGAAACCGATCAGTTGGACAGAGATGTCGTGTCAGACCACTTATATGACTGAACCGCGAAAAGTGGCTCAACTCACGAACGGACAGCACATTCAAGATTCTCAAAAACATTAAACAAAACTTTATTTTAAATTTATTCAAATTTTTTAGAATAGCATTCAATTTGTCAAATGTGTGTAAAATTTGAACGTTTGCTGACATTTGAACCACAAATCAATCAATTAATGAGTCAATAAAAATACATTAAATATTGTTTTGATTTGGACTTTAACTCAACTTTAAAACAGTGAAAATGATAAACAATTTTTACATAAATTTAAATTAGATTTTGATGGCTTCAAAATTTTGATTGTTAAGTACCCAATTCACTGACACCAGGTGTCCACGGATTCGGTCCAATGATTTGCTCGAACCAACTGTTGGCCACAAATGTCTCACTAGTGGAGAGGTGTTGAGTATGATTTAAAGGGTGATTATTTGATAATTAGCTCATGAAATGTGTAAATTTGAGTGAATACTTCAATGGGAATGATGTGTGGATGAGCTGATGGAAAGCCTAATGTCAGTCAATTGGATAATGATATCAAATCAACTAATATATAGTATTTGTACTCTTAATATACAATTCAGTCTTATCTCAAGTGATAATAAGAAGAGATTTAGACTTTAGTTCGAGTTTTGAGCTTTCAATCGATTCAATCAAATTATATTTCATTACAACTTCAATAAAAGTTGAATTCAAAGCAGAAATATATATAAATTTATAATAATATTCAATAGATTAGTGTTGGATATGATAAACATTAAGACAGTCTTCAGGTAGAGGTCATCACAATAAATGGTGAATACAATGAGAAGATTACTTTACATCACATAAACTGGTCCTCAGATATTTTGCTCGGGTATCGGTCCTAAGGCAAGTGGACCGGTATTTCCGATCTGTCCGTTGGACCAACCTGTATCGTCCAATTGGAAGGAACCACCGCCCATTTCATATGACCCGGTGCTCCCATTGCTGGTATGGCTTCCCTGTGAATTGCTATACCAATACCCGGAATAGTCGTAATTCCAATTGGGACTAACCGTTTGATGATTACCCTGTGTTGACATCACTGCACACGACGACAATGGCTGACACAAACATTGGTTAGTCTAAAGTTGGACCTAAAGTGACTATACCTGGTCATAGTAGTAGTCGTTGCCATACTCATTAGAGCACAAGTCATCATTTGATAGACTTTGGCCTGCATTGGATCGCCACTCATATCCATTCTGTCCATTGTTTGCATTATAAAAATTAGTGGCCATCGCATCGCTGGTCATCGAAGACGAAGTTTGAGGCGAACGAGTCGGTGGTGTCGTATGGTTTGGTGCATAGTCTGATGGTGTGGACCACCAGTCGTTGTTATTGTGGAACTGGACATTAGGTTTGCAATCGGTGTCATTACACCACTTGGACATAAGGACTCTATCGATAGTCCGTTGGAAGTCATTCCCGCACTGTTCGAAAATGGTCTGCAATTGAGATGCAGTTAATTCGGGAAAAGTGAGGCAAAGACTCTGGAAATCACTGATTTTGTAATGATCTGGACTTTTCACTGGATTTGATGTGGAAGTAGTGGTCGAGGCTAAGACCGTATGGTCCGACTCTTTCCACGACTGAACACCTGAAGTGGTGAGAGGAGGAGCTTCGGATGAAAAACATGTATTTCCAAAATTTGTTGCATCTGAAGAACTATCAGAGGATCTACTAATAGAATTGACTCCATTCTTGCCATTCATTTCATTAAAATTATTAGAAAGAGAGCCATCGCCTGATCCTCCTTAAGGTAACACAACATTATTAAACACTTCTTTAATCACTTTCGATGAATACCTGGAGATTCGGATTCATTCGAGTTATCCTCAGTTTTGTCTAAATTCTTTTGAGCCCTATATATAATGGAACGCCTCCTGTAAAACAATGTCATTGATTAATGTAAGACCATCAAGAGCAAAATCATCTCTACTTATATATTTATAATCTACCTTGTTTAGTAAACATATCTAAAAGACTGAATTCGGCTTAAGTTAAATTTAATTTATTTAAAATTAAGATAGGTTTAATTGCAACTTGGACAACTTCTACTTAAATCTAGAGAATATAATTTGTTTTCAGCGCTACTTTTTAAAATGAGCAATGAAATCGATTTTTTTAGTAATCATTGTCAAAATGCTAAATTTAAAAAGATAACGACCATGTTTATAGTTACATATCATAAATTTGAAAATTAAAATGACTCAAATAAATCCATAAGTTATGGGCCATAATATCGGTTGCGCCCAATTCTCATACTTTTTATGATTAAAGACATTTTCACCAGTTACATATTTACAAATACAAATTTTTGTTCAAATTTAAAATACATAAATATCATCAATCATGATATTATCTAAAAAAATAGTTTTTGCAATTTTGAAAATTTGATCTAGGTGATTAAAATTCGGTATTATTAATCATGATAGTACATTTTTTTTATTTTAATGCCGATTTCTAATAACTTAGATCAAATTTTCAAAATTTCAAAAATTATTTTTTTAGATAATACCATGAGATTCATGTTCCATAAATTTCCAATTTTTGTTGGTTATATTTCTTGGTGAAATGCATTCAATCATAAAAAGTATGGGCATTGGGTGTAAGGGAATTGGGTGTAATCCCCATAACATAGATAGGAATACTTTTTGTTAATCTTGATTATGATTACAAATAATTAAAAAAAAGATTTTTGTTTTTATTTTTGTTTAGTTTCCAATTTTATGAATTATTTTCCTCACAACAAAAGTTCATAAAATCGGTATTCGAGTGTAAAGTGAATATTCTTTTTAGTTCACAAATTATCAAATTAAATAAGTTTCAAATAACTCGCTATAGGGTAGGGCATTTTCCGATACCCCCTGAAATCCGAGATTTTCCAGAAT
>JAQIWF010000865.1:0-15061 GCA_034694965.1 Ceratozetes gracilis
AACTCATTAACAAATATGGAGTTCAGACAATGATATTTCCAACATGGTGGTTTGATGAATTACCTTATAGAACTGCTCAGCAAATACAGGTAGAATGGGCTGTCACTAATCGTGTAAATCTATTAGCTTCAAATGTGCATGTTCATAAATCAGGATCTGTTGGAAGTGGAATATATTCGGGACAAAGCGGACAATTGATTACTTCAGATATCTTTGAGAAAAGCCCGCATTTATTGATTGCAGACATTCCTATTGATAGTAGAAATACTGGCGCTAAATGTCTAACCAATCGTTTCACTAAAACTATTGTCAATTCAAACTTCACGGATGAGTCTCAGTATAAATCTATGGCTGATATGGATTTGCAAAATGCAGCCCTTTTTAAGCTGAACAAGGATAAAGACTCAGTACATTTATGTCATAACGGCCTGTGCTGTCAACTCGATTATAATCTTAGTTCAGAAAACTTCTTCAAAGAGGAGTCGTATTGGTTTTTTGTGGCCAACCGTAGCGGAAATGAGATGAGTCAAACTGCATATCCGGTCTGCGAAGAAATATGTGGTGTTTTTCGATGCGATGACGACAAGTGCCAAAAGTTTTCGATTCAAACTAAACAAACAGTTTTCAAAAATTTGGAAATAAGAGGCAAAATGAGTACAACATATGTGTATCCGAGCGCTACAACTAATCGATTAAAATTAATTCCAATAAAATATTGGAATTACGAGAATAACAGGAAAGTTGGTTCACAATTGAAGCTCAGTCTTAAAGAATTCCCGGAATCACTTCTATCTATTGTGTTATACGGCCGGTGCTATGATAAGGATCCCCCTTATAAACAAGGAATCTAGGATAATTTTGTTAACTTTTCTTAACATTTTTAACTTAGTTTTTAAAATTTTAAATGATTTGAATTAAAAAATATTTAGTATTAATTCTCTAAATTGTGTTACAATTTTCTGTCTGAACTTTCAGCAAATGTTGTCCTAAAAATCCATTTCTACTTGATACTTTCCTCACATCACAGATCCTTCAATTGAATAAACAATTATATGATTATAAATGAGGTCAATCAAAATGATTTACTCATTTCCACAATGAAATAATATATAAAGTATAGGCTTTTATCTCATTTCGGATTAAGGATTGAAAGTTCATTGAATTCCTATCGACACTTCAGTTCTGATAACAAACGATCGAATGAATTAAAAAATTTAAGAAAATACAATAATTTGCGTTCAAATAATTGCAAATATGATACGCAAAAATTTGACATTTGTTTTATCCTTATTATTGATTTTTGGAATTTTTTCTTATTTGGTAAAATGTGAGTCAAAAGATTGTTTTAGAGCTGGAGTTTATCAGCACTTCCCACTTGGAAACTATACGAGTGAAGAACCCTCTGCTATCGCCAAAAGAAATTTAGATGTCTTTGAAGAGATCGCAACCAAAGCATCAAAAGAGGTCTCAAATTCTTTTAAAATTAATACAATTTATTTGAATAAAATTGTTTAAACTTAAAAAGGGGGTAAATATTGTGATCTTCCCAGAAGATGGTATCATTGATCCTGGATATTCAAGAAAAAGAATTGCTACTGAATTGGCTGAGGAGGTGCCAAACCCAATGACAGGGCACTATAATCCATGTGAAAACCCAGAGAAGTATAAGTCTCTAACAATAACCTATCGTTTGAGTTGTTTGGCTAAAAATAATAACTTATATATTGTCGCCGATTATGGCGATCGAGTCAATTGCAATACATCTGATCCCAACTGTCCAAAAGATGGTTATTATCTATTCAATACCGCTGTTGCGTTTGCCCCCGACGGGGGAATAGCCGCCAAATACCACAAAATGCAGTTATATTATGAGATAACGTATAACACTCCTCCAAAACCAGACTTCGCTTATTTCGATACTCCTTTCGGAAGAATGGGTTTATTTATCTGTTTTGACATTATTTTCCGAAACCCTGGTATTGAACTCATCAACAAATATGGAGTTCAGACAATGCTATTCCCAACATGGTGGTTTGATGAATTACCTTATAGAACTGCTCAGCAAATACAGGAAGAATGGGCTGTCACTAATCGTGTAAATTTGTTGGCATCAAACATGCACATTTCTAACTCAGCATCTGTTGGAAGTGGAATACATTCGGGACAAAGCGGACAATTGATTACTTCAGATATTTTTGAGAAAAGCCCGCATTTATTAATTGCAGACATTCCTATCGATAGCAGAAATACTGGCGCTAAATGTCTTACCAATGGTTTTAGAAAAACTATAGTCAACACAAACTTCACGGATGAGTCTCAGTATAAATCATTAGTCGAAATGGATTTGCAAAATGCAGCCCTTTTTAAGCTGAACAAGGATAAAGACTCAGTACATTTATGTCATAACGACATGTGCTGTCAACTCGACTATTCTATTGATTCAAATAGTATTCTCAAAGAGGAGTCGTTTTGGTTTTTCGTAGGCAACCGCACCGGACATGGGTTGAGTCAAAAGAAATATCCGACTTGTGATGAAATATGTGGTATATTTCGATGCGATGACGACAAATGTCGACAGCTTTCGATTCAAACTAAACAAACAGTTTTCAAGAATTTAGAAATAAGGGGTAAAATGAGCACAAAATATGTGTATCCGAGCGCTACCTCTAATCGATTAAAACTCGTTCCTAAAGACCATTTGATATACAAAAACGATGAGAAAATAGGATCAGAAGTAATACTAACTCTCAAAGAATTTTCGGAACCCATACTATCCATGGGTTTATACGGCAGATGCTATGATAAAGACCCCCCTTATAAACAATAGTTTACATCATTTGAAGAACTGTAAGGGTTTCACAATTTATAAGTAGGCACTTTTTTACCAGTAACCATGGTAATATTGATTGTTAATTAGGATTAATGTTTTCAGAAATATTAATAATACCATGATTAATGGTAAAACACAAGTTGTGCTTACTTATAAACTGTGAAACCCTTACAGTTCTTCAAATTAAGTCTTGCTTTTATTTTGAGGGATAAATTCAAACTTTTACTGTAATCCAAACTTTATTTAGATTCTAAAGCATAAAATTATTGGCAAATAATTAATAAGAAATTATTATTTTTAAAAAATTGAATAAGAGTTTAGTCTTTGTTGAGATTTGTCATAATTTTGTGTTTTCGTCAGTTTTTGAATATTGAAGAAAATGGCAAAAAAGAGTAGATTTTATAGAGATTATTGATTAAATAAAAAATGGTGTCCCGGTGTTACCTTGTACTTTTATTAATATTTTTGAGTAAATAAATCTTAATTATTTAAAAATAGCCATGGTCTTTTATTGTTGATTAGCCATCAAACTATAGTTAAAACAAAGTGCAGAACATTTTAAGTGATTTCTTACCAAAGATTACAATTTGATTAAAAATATTTTGTCATTACTTAAGACAAAGATGTGATCATTAATGGCATGAATTCCAATAATATACTGACAGTCATTCAAATTGAGGACATGTTGTTTAGCAATGCGTTGAACCTCTTCTCCTGTCTTTCTATTTCTGATTTCACTCCTCGGATCAATTTGTCGATAGATATAGACATGTCTTAAACCGTCAGCGATGGCCACAAAATTCAAATCATTGGAACTGATTGTGAACCGGGTATTAGTTTTGGACGCCTGAACGTAACCAATGGCTGAAAAGGTGGACAAATGCAAGGCTTTGAACTGACTTATGTCTGGAGAGCTCTGTGGGGCCCAAACAATGGCATCGACGTCGTGGCGCACAACAAAATACGGCAATTCATTGCAGTCACCATTACTTGACTTTTGGACAGGTATTGTGAACAACCACTGACTACCTGTCAAATCAATTCTATGAACAATTGAGTGATTGTTTCCGTTATAACGATTGAAAACAAGAGAATCTGTGGTGTAATCACATTCTTCTAAACCTCTTGAATCGTAAGCATAAGAGTCATTAGACTCAATATCTGGCAATTCTTGTGTCAAATGACTTAACTTTTGTTCAATTTCTTCAACCATTTCATTGTTAATCACTTCAATGCCAGTCATATCTCCTTCAATAAATTTGGTCCAAATCTTCCCCTTTTGGGCCTTATTTACAGTTATTTCCAATAATTGGAAGTCTTTTTGCGAGAGAAGAGTCCAAACAGAAGAGTTGGCTTCAATCGTATCAAACAATTGTCCCTCAAATTCAATCATATCTTTGATTTTTACCGCAATTGTAGTCGACTTTAAGTCGATTGAAATGTCGTGTTTTGACAAATGGACGGGTAGTTTGAAAGTCACACAAATATCTTCTAATGATTGGTAGTAAGTATATACTGGTTTAGGATCGGATTTGGTGATGGATTGGGAACTCTGTTCAACAATAGGTTTGTCCGAATCGTAAACGAAAGAAAAGTCTTTTTTAGAAACAATACATAAAAGAGGAGTTCCAATGAAATCGAAGGCAACATATTTGGGCCAATCTTTGCCACTCATTGTTCGCTGTCTTTTGACACTCCAAGAGTTGGTCTCATTTATGTTCCCAACAATTGTCAACCAATTTAAGACACATTTGAATGAACTTTCAGTACATTTGATCTCAGACTCAGAGTTACTTTGATTTGTTTTGTCGACAAAACACAGAATAAAATCAATTTGCGAACAATTATTATATAAATCTATTGAATGACTGTCCCATAAGTGGTATTTGTTTGGTATCTTATAGTCAGATAATTCAATGGTTGATAAATGAATCCACGGCTCAGATGCCGCACGACTTGGAGTTGACATCAAATACAGGACCGGATTCTTAGGGCTTGAGTTCGATATCAAAGACAAATCATTATTTGGAAATAAGAGCGAAATAAAAGACAAATCGAAGTCAGGAATTGAATAAACGATTTTCGGTTTCGTAAGGTTTCCCGAAACTAATTCTATGGAAACCCAAATAATTTGTCCCAAATTTGTGGCAAAATATACAGTTTGAGGGAAATATGGATCAGCAAAGAGATGGTTAAACTGAGAGGCCATTGAAATATGAAGATAACTGTAGTCTTCATCCGCGAGTTTTAACTCATTGACGTCACCGTCGAAGGACTGGTCGTAAACAACCATCGGGTCGATTGACACCCGATAGCAGTCGAAGTTTGGATTCAGTAAACTTCGATCGACTTCCAGATCAATAATAACCGCACTTTCTGTTGATTTTGTCGACATTTTAATCACTTTTGTATTAAAAACTCAATTTGTAACAAATTTTTTGAAGATTTTGGGCAAAATGACAAATGAAAAGACATGTGTTGTGAGGGTTGTGCCCAACACTCAAAAGGGAGTGTTTTGACAGACATTGCGTAACATTGAAAACATGTGACAAACGATTGTTTTGAATGCAATTTGACGTCATTTACATCGAAATGAGAGCGCGTTTTGGGGCCAAAAGTCCACTCATTCTAATTGTCCGCCATTTTTAACACATCCTCTCATTTCCCACATCTTCACACTTCACTCCATTCTTGGGATTCACTGCAATGTCTCTATCGGTCACTCGTGAGCGTCGAAAGAACGCCGGATCCAAAATGTCATCACTTCTGGACTCCGAGGAAAAGGCCGACGAATTTTATACCAATATTTACGGCGGTTTCGAAGAGGTATTGATTTCTCTCTTATTTTTGTCTTATTTTTCAAATTATTGTCTTATTCTTTAGGAGGAAAACGACATCGACTATGACTCGAGTGATACCGATAGCGAAGACAGCACTGACTCCGACTTCTCTATCGATGAAAACGACGACTCCATAAGTGATGACCAAAATGAAGAAGAATTGAAACGAAAGCCAAAACCAAAACTCAAATTCGGTTTCTCTCAAAAACAAAAACCGATTGAATTGAATCCTAACAGAAGTCAGAAAAAGATTTCTGAAGAATGTGTTGCTCTCGAAGTAGACTTGCCTTCAATGGAACCGATGGTTTCAAAACATATTTTAGAGACTTTTGGCAATAAATTTATGACCGAAAAGGTTATTGAAAATCGTTTGAAGTTTGCGGAAGAAGTCAAAGAATTAGATCTGAATAACAATATACAGAAGAAAATTAAAGCCAAAGTGAGTGACAAACCTATGAATCAAAAGGAATTACTCGAAGAGGCGGTCATTACAGAGAAAATGAATATAAAATCACTGAAAGAGTGGCAAAAAATGGAGTCAGAGAGGGCTCACAAGAGTAAAGCTGTGAAGCGTTCAATTAAAGGGCCGTTCATTCGATACCATTCCGTTTCTATGCCTTTGATTCAAGAAATAAAAGATAACTCAAACACTGAAATAACTATTAATCAAAAAGGGAAGGAAAGCCATAATTCTGGTGCCAAAAGCTATTCGCGAACATTCATATCCTTCAGTGACGACGAAACATATGATTCTGTGGTTAAGTCATTGTCAACGCCTTCTTCTAAGTCTTTAAAAGAGGCGGTCTGTGCGGTGAGTAAAATGCCGGCGCGTTATTTCGATCCTATCAGTGAAATGCCGTTCGCGAACACCGAAGCCTTTAATACTATTCGAACCCAATATTACCAGAAGTTAGAGGTTTATGGCAATAGAGATAACGAAGAAGTCAGACAATGGATTGATTGGAGGCTTAACCTCAGCCACAAATGGAAGGAATGGCATCAAAACCACACCAATAAACCAGATTCGAGTGAAGTGGAAGAGAAGTCTGAAGTCAAGAAAAGTGAACCCCTTCTGCCAAAAGCTGTTCGCAAAGGGAGTCGATCCGGTCGTAAACGAAAGAAGTATTGAATACTTTGAAAGTCACTAATTTTTAAATCGTTAAAAGCCTTCATTAATGTGATACCTGTGCTCTTTATTGGCACAAAACATGTTATCTAATCAAATCTTAGTCCAAAACGACTCACAATTAGTCAAACATTTTTTATTAATCAACAAAAAGGAAACTTTTTATAACTTTTTTAACTTAAAACATACGAACCTTTCGATTAATATTTGTTTAATTCATTTGTTTTCTTCAATATTTCCATTTCTATTGTGTTTTTCGTTTCATCTGTTAATTGAATTAAAAGTAAATAAACTCCACTTTTATCACATTTATTAAGGGGTAGGAAAGGGTTGAGTGACGGCCGCTATTAGGTATCCATTAGATTAGCGTTAATTGCATTAATGGATATATTCCCAAATTATGCCATAATTGTCATACAATTTGCTCATTCTTTACGACTTATTTTGGGAGTATATAGTAATGAACATGGTCAATAGTGTATATAGAAGTTTATGCCAAATGTAGATTACAACTTGCAAACATTGTGGGTAGCTTTGGATTAAATGATGTGGAGAATAACCCGGGACTGTATTATTCTATTAACTAATTGTGATAAAAATGGAGTCAATACATAATAATAATGAAATGGGGGATAAGCAGCAATAAGTAGCATGTTCAATTCTTACCAACACAATTGAGAAAACTATAACCAAATTTTCTAACAAGATGATGGATTCAAATAACAATATTAAACTAGCCATGTACTTTATCATTTCTAAACTTATGATTTTATATTCGAAATTAATTTATTTGTATTTTTGCCTCTCAAGCATTGATTCAAGAACAGTCTTTATCACTTGTAAAATTAACCTGTTCATTTTGTACTAGTTATTTAAAAGATTATTAGTGATAATCCTGATATTAATTGTTGGAAAATTTGGTCATAGATGCTATTGAAACATATACTGAGAAATCAGTGCAAAAGAATTTTAATTACAAACAGAAAGAATACATTCCATAAACTCGAGTCATATCATTAAAACCCGAACCCATTAACAAACAATACTGAAGTGATATTCAGCCACCGCTCAAATCAGACTCCATTTACATGCGATAATGAAATGCCCTCTCATTGGGATAATCAGTGAAATGATTGGAAACAAACAATTAATATAAAACAAAATCTTTGGTTTCAATCATAATTAAAATGACTCAACCATTAAGTAAAGCAAAAGTGAATGAATGCATAAAAATAGTAATGCGTGCAAAAAGTGAGACAATTCACTATAGTTTAGAAGGGGTATAGGACTGGGGGTCTAGAACTGAGGGGTCTAAAATTGGGTGTACCAATCACCTGGTAATAGTTCCTCGATTCCATTTGCCTTCAATAGAGAAATCAATTAAAAGTTAGTTTAAATAAATTTGGATCATAAGTACAGTGACGTCAAAATAGAATTTGGTTCCGACTTCTGTCTCATTGGAGCGAATGACAGTCCCCGAGCGGTACATTCCCGGGACATTCGACAGACGAAACACATCGGGTAATCCAAATTCATTTCTTTGGAAGAATAGGCTTATAGTACAACAGTTCTGCCAATACTTCCCCAAAGCGGGTACTGTTTGTCTGAGTTTAGTATTGAAAGTGACCTGATTTGCGATCAGAACCTATGACCACAAAACACTTTAGATATAACTTTAGACAAAGGGTTAACTGACCGCCACTTTCTTGGAGTGGGCTATTTCTTTCAGTTTGTGACCGATTAGAGTCAGTTCGTAATCTTTTTGAGAGTCTGTTCCCCTGTAATCATATCGGAAGTGTTGTGCGATAGAGTCGATCACAACGAGTCTTATTTCGGGATTTTTATCAATAAATGGTTCGATTCTATTGACCACTAAATCGATAAAATCATTTGAATCCGTAATACTTCTGATGACATGAATTTGGGATTTAATTATCTCAGGAGTGAGTGAAGGCATTAAATCCGGATGTTTTGAAAGCCTATTCTGTGCCATCGAAGTAATCCTCTCCGGTCTAAAACTATCTTCTGTGTCGATGTAAAGGGCGTGACCGGACAGACCCCCGAGTTTAGGGGGAAATTGAACGTTTACACAACACTGCATACTATTAAGCAAATGATTAACCGTTTCATTCAATGTATTGCTCACCAAATCTGTGTCTTTCCAGCGCCGGCTTCAGAAGAGATTTGTGTTATTTTCGAGACCTGAAGCCCTCCAATCATCGCCCGATCCATTGAATAGCTTCCGGTATGGATCACCTCATAGGGCAATGACATCCTTTGAAGGACAGACATACATTTGAGGGCACTTTTATGTGAATTCCTGACCACTCTATTGATTACTTCTAATTGACTTTCATTGAGACCACAAATGGACTGAAGTTTGGAATCACTTAAGATTTGAATTTCGGATTTCAGAGTAAATCCCTTTGACTTCAACTTTCTTAGGATTTCATCACTAATATTGAAAGTTGAGAGAAGTCTTCGAGAAAGTGAACTCTTCTCAAACATTTCACACATATTTTGGGCAAAATTATCTCAAAATCAATTCAATCGAAGAAATGATTGAAATGTCAACAAATGAATGCATTCTTTCACTCAATTATGTCATAACTTTTGCCGCTTTTCTTTGCATTCAATTCACACGTCATTTGTCTTTTGATTACTTCAATCAAACACTGATTTTCACTCATTTATTGTAATTTAAATAATTAGAAACTAATTTAAAACAATTCATCCTTTTATTTGTGTCTTTTAAATATTTTAATTTATTTTTTACATTTAAAAAACATTTGTTTTTGAATTTAAAAGTCATTATCTGAATGAATATCTATTTAAAGGGATTTGACTGTAGTTTACATTCAAATAACAAAAGCGTCAAAACATTGACTAAAAGTCACGTTTTATTTACAAACAAATCGCGAGAAGAAAATTAAAGAGCAAAACAAAAGTGGGTTTCAATTCAATTATCGTCTTCTCATTAATCCATATCTTAATTTGGATCAGATGTCGAACGTATTGATTGTGGACAACGGCGCCCATACCATGAAAGTGGGTTTTGTCACAGATTCTGAGCCCAAGTAAGACATCATTTTTACAACAAATGATTGAAATATTTATTTGAATTTAAGAGTTATTCCGAACTGTATTACAAAAGTGAAGAGTGAAAGGAGGCGTCCCTTCATTGGTGATCAGATGGAGGACTGCAAAGACTATTCGGGAATGTTTTATATCCTCCCCTTCCAGAAGGGATATCTCATGAATTGGGATTTGGAGCGACAGATATGGGACTATGTGTTGAAAAGCAAACTAAAAGTGGACACTTCGGACACCACTCTAATCATAACCGAACCGACACTTAATTTCAGATTAATTCAGGAAAATATGACAGAAATTCTTTACGAGGAATATGGGTTCACAAGTCTTCTGCGGACAACTGGTCCTCATTTGGCGTCTCGTAAATACTATTCAGATAACAGTCGGAGTCTGTGTTGTCTTATAGTAGACTCCGGCTATTCATTCACTCATATCATTCCTTCGACTAAAGACAAGAGACTTAAAGAGTCGGTCAGAAGAATAGATTGCGGCGGAAAAGCGATGACTAACTACTTGAAGGACATCATATCCTATCGACAGCTCAATGTTTTAGATGAGACACATGTCGTAAATCAGGTGAAAGAGGACTCGTGTTATGCCTCCAATCAGTTTTGGAAAGATTTGGAAATTTGCAAAAAGAGAAAAAACCCAATAATTCGAGACTACGTTTTACCCGATTATACTCTTCTTAAAAGAGGTTATGTTAGGGATCCGAATGATTCGACTCCTATTACTGACCATCAGATCATTCGTATGAATAACGAGAGATTTCAGGTCCCAGAGATTCTCTTCAACCCTTCCGATGTGGGTATCGACCAAATAGGCATTTCCCACACAATCGTACACTCAATAGAAAGCACTTCCAAAGAACTTCGACCGCATTTGTATGAAAACATTCTTCTTTTAGGTCTGTCTTCTAATAAATGTTTAATGGAATCGATATATAACTGAATGATTGGTGTATTACAGGCGGAAACTCTTGTTTTCCCGGAATGAAGGATAGGGTCTATTCAGACGTGCGTTCGATGGCACCCCATTTGGTTGATGTGAACGTTTGTCTTCCCCCAAATCCTATCACATATGTATGGGAGGCGGGCAGAGGTTTGGCCAAAAATAGTGAACTTCTGAACAAACTGTGTATAACTAAAAGAGAATACGAAGAACAGGGACTCGCCTTCTGTGTCGACAAATTCGATGTTTACTAACCATTCATTCATTTCATATAAATTTCTCATTAATTGAATATCAAATAAAATATTTTCTTTTTTGCATTAATTTGTCATTTGATTCATGGCTTTGAAATTAGCGCTCATTTGATGACAACTAAAACAAAGAGCGAAACGTTATTATTGGATGAAAATGACATCGAAATCAAACTGAAGACAAATGAAAACAATTTAAACTTAAGAGTAATTCAAATATCATGTCATTAACTCCGAAAGATCTGACATCTCTTCTAAGGTAAGACTAATTAAGTGGAAACTCATAAATGAATATTATTTGTGATTTAGTGTCTTAAGCGAAGAAGTGACCAATCATTCGACATTCGAGACAATTGGACAGACATTTCAGTCATCGCTCTCCAAATGTGATCCGTTTAGTATCGGACTATCGATAACAACATTACTACAACATCACGACCTGATCCCAGAGGACACCCAGAAGTTAAGCGCTTTATTCCTTTTGTATGAACTCTATAGGAATGACCACATTCTTCACAATCCATTCGTTTCGGTCTTCGTTCAGATATTAGTGAGAATTGATTTGAAAACTATTTTACTATTTCTTAACAATTAATCGATTGTTTGAATCCAAGAATCCAACCAAAGAAGTAACGAAAATAAGCGCTAAATCTAAACAAGACTCGAATTCCTCAGCGGTTTTGTTGCCTAAACTAACCCATAGAGAGAAGTACTTCATTTCCCAACTGATTACCACTCTTTCCCTTCGAACAGAAGTGAGTCAATGACTGATCCATTAATTGATTGCAAATTAATTGATTTAAACCAATCGACAGCTTATAAAACAGACTCCAAAACAAGTGATAAATACAGAGATTCCGAGCGATAAAGTATTCAATAGTTTTCATTATCTCTTCAATTATTAAAATTATTTGTTTGCACAGAATTACGACATAACCGGTCTTTTAGTGTCATTAGCTGAACGTCAATCAGAACTTCCCTTCACCAGTAAAGCAGGCGTTCCCACCATTATATCAGATCCCGATAATAGACCGTAAGTTGCATTCGAGTGAATCACAAAATAATAGTTTGAATGACTTTTAGTGGTCTCGCCATCGAAAATGAAAGCGAAGCGAAGAAAACTCTTTTGGAGAACCTTTTCTGTGGGCCTAACCCTAAGTGTGAACAAGTGTTCAAACCTGAGATGATTCGCATTCCTCCTCCACTACACACGAGTCAGGACGAGGTATGCCTCAAACTCTAAGAAAAGTGCGTTCAATGTTTGCTTTGTTTTGAACGGACAGTTGGTTTGGATATTCCCGACAGAACTGACTGATATGCGTCTGTGTTGGGACTCATCGATGTGTATAAGCAATACAGTGGGAGTCGAAGCCAAGAGACTGATGAGTAAGGCATTCAAAGGCTCCCTTTCCATCGCACAGCAGCAGCAGTTACTGTCTGAATTGGAGGCCGACCCAAAGCTAACCTATCATTTGGGTCTAACGCCAACAAAACTGCCAGAACTGGTGGAAAACAACCCCTTAATAGCTATTGAAGTTCTGCTAATTTTGATGCAATCGAGTCAGATATCGGAGTATTTGTCAGTTTTGGTGAATATGGAAATGTCTGTCCATTCGATGGAAGTGGTCAACCGGTTGACAACTGCAGTGGATTTGCCCACAGAATTCATGCACTTATATATATCCAATTGTATCCAAACCTGTGAGACAATCAAAGATCGGTATATGCAGAACAGACTCGTCCGACTCGTCTGTGTCTTCTTGCAGTCACTCATCAGAAATAAGATAATTAATGTTCAGGTAATCAATGGATCGACTCTTTATTCGTATGTTATTTACAAGTGTTTTATCAAAAACAGGACGTCTTTATCGAAGTGCAGGCATTTTGTATAGAATTCAGTCGTATTCGAGAGGCGGCCGCTCTCTTCCGACTCCTCAAGCAGTTGGACAGCGGAGACATTCAGAATATCGGCAATAATTCCGAGTCTTCGTCACCGAATCAAATACAAAATGACGACAACATTCAAAAATAACTCTTTTGATAATAAATTCAATTATGGTTTTAATGGTTTGAGTCCGAGTTTAGCCCGGAGTGCATTCGCCGCCGCTATTTCCACTTCCTTCGGATCAACTTCTTTGTCTGCTTTTGATTTCTTCGCCTTCTTTTCTCGTTTTTTATCCTTTTTCGGCGACTTTGAGCGCTTCCGTTCGCGACGATCTCTTTCTGAGCGATCTTTGGAACGAGACCTCGATCTTCGAGATTTGCCATAAGGGGAACGACTCCTATCTCTTCGCGGCGAACGACTTCTGTGTCGCTTTTCCGGTGACCGACTTCTGTGACGTCTATCGCTTCTCAACTTATCGTAAGAGCCCTTAAAATAAGAGTTTAGACAAAAAACTTGGATTTATGGTTAGACTCACATCATTGGACTCGTCATCTGATTCGATGTCTGCGTCTAAATCTTCGTCGAGAAGACTAACTCTTGCGGTCAGTTCTGCGTTGTCCTCATGAACTCTCCTCTTAAGAATACGCGGAAGAATGATATCAAAGACACGGTCTTCACGTAAGAGAATATCAATGAACTCATCCATATGTATGATATCAAAAGTTCCCATTTTTCCCATTCGTCTCAGTTTTCTGAAGTCGTTATAAAGAGGTTCCAAATATTTGTAGATTTCAGTGGAGGTCCCGATAAGTCTGAGATAAAAAGCGCCCAAAGCTCTCATGTATTTGAAGTCCTCCTGACGTATGTATTCGATGACAATGTCTTTGTCCGGTTGTATCTGAAGAAGTTTAAGGATAAGACATAAGAATGGCGTCGGTTTGATATTCCCGCCATATATTCCTCCGATGTATCGAAGTTCTACCCCTTTGTCTACAATGAGTTCGGCTGAAGACAAATCAAATTACAAGTCATTTAATTGAAGGAAGGGATGGGATGACTGACCGGTCAGTGCAAAGCAGTCTTCCTTCCAATACCTGCTCTCATATATTCGGGTTCTGATTATCTTTTCGACCAAATACTGCGGATTTGTTCCGTGAATAGTCTTCGCGTCTTTGATGGTTCTGTTAGCCATCACTCGATTTGTTTGATCCGATTTCGCCGATTATTGCCTTCAAATCACTTTTTGTTGACTTTTTTAAAAACTAACACTAATTTCGTTCTTATTATAACTTCTAATTATTGACGTAATTTCTGAGAGATATTAATATAGTAATTATTTTCAAAGAATTTTATCCAGAACACTCCCCTCACCTTGGCCATTACTACTAAATTAATCTAGAAATCTAATATATTTCAATGATGTATAAAATTCTCTTAAAAATGGAGTTTTTTAGCACTTATTCCTATTAGTCTGGAAAAGTGGAAACAAATGTTCTGATCCTGTTCTACAAGATTGTCAAAGAATCTAGTTGATTCCAGTCATTCCTGTATCTATATAACCATAGAAATATGTCATTTGACTGCAATTAATCCCCAACAGTAATATAATTGGAATTAACTTAGCATGCTTAAAAATGAGAATAATTCTTAATTAATACAAATAGAGAATTTGCATCACTTTTACCAAATACCGGTAATTGTTTCTTTACTGACTATATCTGAAGCAAAGGAGATCTTTATTCTGAAAAGACACTTTCCCTTATAACCCAAATTATGCAGGGTTTTCCATAGAAAAATTTCCTGATGTCCGAGACAGCCAATATTTTGCTAAGTTTTACTCTATATCAGTGACCATCAACGAACCCAATAGGGGACAAATATATACATATAGCCTAGCTTGTTATTTATTGCTAATTGCATGATCAGTTGATAAACTTGTATCTGACCATTCACAGTTAATATTCCTTATATTTGTAAACAAATAAACCTTAAGTTTTGTCTAATCTGTTCAGATTATTAATATTATATCCTTCTCACCTTTATTAGTAATTATATATTTGTATATAACTTTGAACATGCTCACAT
>JAQIWF010000866.1:0-15041 GCA_034694965.1 Ceratozetes gracilis
TTTTTGGTTCCTTTAACAATTTTAGATATTCAAATCACCAAGCAAAATCGTTCACAAAAATTATGTACATTTCTGTAACTCCACATTTAAAGTATTTATACTTTCTATAAAGTAATTGAGTTTAATAACTATGATTCATAATTCTTGTTACTCTGAATGCTAGCTAATTTCTATTACCAATCCTTGTTCAATTTTCACTCACTTTTACCTTATTACTATGATATATTTGAATAAAATTTTGAACATGCTCAGTTATGCATTGTATACGATAAGGCTTTTGCTCTTAAATTCACTCTTTGGAGTTCTCTGTATTATAATACATTCTACCTCGCTTATTATCACCTCGCCTAATAACACTTTTTTAATTTGACCAAATATTTCTAAGTGTACTATAATATTTAAACCGAAAACGATTGCCGAAACATAACAACTATAACCAAGAATGTATTTAAAACCCAGGAACTTTATGTGATAGACTATCATTGATAGTTTTTCGGTTGTATACTCAGAAACTAATCCAGATTTAACCTAGTTTACACCAACAACTTGTTTAACAACCAATTATAAGTTAAAACTATTTAATCAAAAGATAAAAAATTTTGGAAATGAAATGAAATTCCAATTAAAGAGAAATATTTGGCCATTACTTGAGACTAATGGGAATTATTTAAAGTTCAAATTAAAAGCAAATTGAATTTAGTAACAAATTTCTTCGAGTTTAGTGAAGTGTTTACACTAATTGAATGGTGAAAATAGTTTGAATTAATTCTCTAATTAAATAAAAACAAAATGAAATAATCAAAGGTTTGGATCTGAAAGCATTGGTTTAGTTATCGCCTGATTTAGAATCAAATCAAACAGAAATGTATTCAACAGAACAAAGGCTTCAATATATTAGTTGTCGTGAAAATGCCATCACGACTGTGGTGGAGCCCAAGTGTCAGCGCCAGTGCCGGGCAACCATTCATGTGATTCAGGTCCAGATATACTAATGCACCCGAAAAGCTCTGATGCATAAACATTCGTAATGTTCCGAATAAAACATATTTTATGTACAAAATGTGATCCAAATGCAAGTTTGGCCCAATATTCGAGGCATTGTTAATACCCTCCCTCTCTGTCAGTGCTTTACTTTTATTTTCTGGTTTCTCGACGGAAATATCCGATTAGAAGCAGTAAAGCTATTTAATCGTACGACTAATTCTCTGTGTATTTGCCTCAATCAGACTTATTATATTAACTCAATTTATGCCATACAAAGTGATGCGCTTCTGCACAGCACTGATACAACCATTCTGTCCCTCGGAATGACACTTTCCAGCACTAATGTCTCGATTGGCATACAATTTAGTCATAAACAGGGCTTTACATCGACAAGAATTAGACAAACAATGCAATGATGGGAAGAGACAGATAACTAAAGTCTCCAAAAACAAGAATATATGTAATTACAGACTTTAATCTCACTAATGGTTTCAATCCAAACATTATTTATTAAAATGATTTCTCTTTTCAATTCATTAAATTCAAATAGCAGTCGATATAAACCGAATCCAATAATTTGTTCCCAATATTGTAATGGTTGTGGAAGTAATGACTTTTATCTTATCTCTGAATTAAACTGAGTTTATGTTTGGAACAGTTTTAAGCAAATCGCCGCTCATTTGCACTTAGATTGCTGTCAATGGTGTGCACTGGAAATACATGTTTGGGGTTATTGTCATTGAAGTGAATGTTTGACTTCTTTTATGTCTACAAACATTGAATTTGACGGACAGAATAACATTGGATCTGATAGTTTTGATCGTTTGGTTTCGATTTTACGACCTTTTTATACGACTGTCGAACTCTATTATAAGTCTGTCCTTACATTATATTAGAGGTAAAACACAAACAATTTCTGTTACTTTATTACTCCTGCAAAACAACTAAAATTTTTATAATAGTTTTTTGTTTTTGTTTGTTCAGTGCTTTCATTTTCAAGTATATCGTTATGACTTTTATGCTCTAAGCGAAGCATTAAATATCAAGGATGATCAGGGGGAATATACCTTTCCATGCTTACTCTAGAATACACTCTAAATAATATTCTCATTAAAAATAATTTTTGAATAACTAATTAA
This sequence comes from Ceratozetes gracilis, assembly GCA_034694965.1. NCBI lineage: Eukaryota > Metazoa > Arthropoda > Arachnida > Sarcoptiformes > Ceratozetidae > Ceratozetes > Ceratozetes gracilis. The sequence goes on from JAQIWF010000866.1 coordinate 2,124, forward strand.
ATTGTAAATAAAATATCTCATAATAAGAATTATTATAAGATTAATCATGCACGAATTAACACCTCTTGAAATCCTGGTCATTGGATAAAAAGTTGGGGAAATTTTTAATTTACTTTTCCTAAACTACCGTAAAATTGGGCGTTAGATAAAGCAAACAAACAAAAACAAAACTTAATGGATGCTATTTTGAATGTTGTCCTCCTCTGTCGCTCTGTTGGAAAACATTTTCACCGAAAAAAAATTCACTCTTTTGTTGGATTTGTTTCGCATTCAAAGCTTAGTCTGATATTTGATTTCAATTTACTGAAAGCCCCACTAATATAGCGGTGCTCTCGAGTGTATCACAACTCCAAGAATTGCAAGAATGAAATCATTTCTTTGATTTATTTTCTCACATCTCTAGTAAAGGAGTACTTTTTTGCTCAGACGAAGGGAAAGTTGTTTTTGCACTGAAAACACTCTTATAGCGGAGTAATGATCCAAAAAGAATTAAGTTATGCAAAGCTATGCCTCTATTATATGGTATTCCTGAGCAAAGTTTTGGGTAAAAAAGAAAACTTAAGTAATGCTAAGCATTAGGTTTGTTGACTACATTTATTTTAAATTTTGGAAACTATAGTATGGTTTTTATAATTAAAGTAACGTATAATTAGCCGATGGCTCTACTCTTCCTCCAAAGCATTAGAATTATTGAATATTTTGTTTAAAATGTAGCGAAACTGAGAGCAGAAATGATCTCTTATTGGTTTGATCTTCGCTCGGATGATCACGAGAGGAGTCTGACTGAGTAGGGTATGTGTAATACTTTCCCCACGGGTTGAATTACTAGAGGATCTGCACCGAAAGACAACACAACCGAAAAACATACAAAAATAAAACCCAAAAGCGATGGAAAAAAGCGATTCCGAGTCTAATAGACTGCTCTCTTGTTTTCATTTATGATCACTCGATCTGATGCTCTTCTTATTGAAGTGATAGTCAGGAGTCGGGGATAAAGAGTGAGAGAAGTGAATGCTTGGAACAGAATGAGTGCCAAACAGAATGTATTTCATGACTGCCAGTAATGGCTTAGATATAAATCAATTGATTCTCTTTTAGAACATTTCGGATGAATTTTAGTACTTTTCTGTTGGCAACCAATACTTTCGCAGAAGTGGTTTCTCTTGTAATTCCAGAGGTTATGTTTTAAACAAATTTTACTCCACTTCTGCAGTCCCTCAACAACTCTAATGTTCTTCAGATGTGAGGCCAATGACTGGTTTCCAGTCATAAGAAGTAACATAACTTTGTTGACAGAAGTGTTCATTTGTTTGATATTAGAAGTTCTCAATAAATATTTTGGCGAAATAACACAATAAACCTAATTATACCTAATTAAACCATGCACAAATGTATCTAAACTTCACATTTAGAGACTTCCATAACACTCGTAAACTTCGGTTTTATTTCCGCATTTGTTTTGTTTCTCAAAGTTTATAGATTTGCAAATGGGTTGAAGTTTGGTAAACCATAACTTCTAAATTAAGTTTTGATGTAACTCCCAATGAATTGATTAACTTACAACTTGTTACATCATTAATTTGCATTTCCCATTAATCATATTTCAAACGATGCAAATAGGGGCAGGGTGCTTTCAAGTTATTTAAATTTACAACTTTTACTCTCATTTCGCCCTCTTTTTGGGTAAGGTTTGAATAGAGGAAACATCCAATAAATATTCGATTCTTTACTGGTATCTACTTTTGTATAAATTCATTGCTGGATGTGATCTGATATGCTTTGGGGCACAAAAGGCATAATGTTTTAGTAGTCGGCGAACGAATGCGTTATTAAAATAGTGTTTGCATTTTGATCGTTATTATAGAGCATTAATATTATTGCTTTATATCCGAGGCTAAAAGTTGGCATATTTAATGATATACGCGTTTTTATTGTCCCGTTGGGGGCCAAACACTGTTTTGTCAAACTCTATATTCTATCAAAAATATCTTTTCAATGGATAAGTTGTTGTTTGCGGCAATGATTAGACCTGAAGAGGCATTTCTCGCTTCGTCTCATTTAAGTCATTGTGTGCTCGCATTGCATATACGCTAAGAAAGGCATTACGTGAGTAGACATCTCTCGAGGGGACAATTAAAGGTAAAAATTTTGGTCTAAGCGTTCGCCTGTACTCCCAATCCATTTGGCATCAAATATCATATAATACACGATCACTGAATGGCATTCCCTTTCAAACCGATACAATCGATATGAAAAGCAAGTGATCCAAGCAATCAATGGTTGTGTGATAGCGATGGCGATACTGTTTTTTATAGTGATTTTGATACTCATCCAAAGATGAAAATGATGGGCGAGTTTACGGTTGGCTCAACACTACTATCATTTCATATGAATTATGCACAACGCGTGCCACTAATGCCTCACTTTTCCTATCATATCCCGTATATGATTCACTGCTTTTCACACCATCTCAATATTGCCTAAGAAAGTCAGAGGGAGAGAGAGAGAGAGAATCAATCAGGAATTTAAACTCTGTTTCTCTCTAAAATGAAAATTTTTGATGGCTTTAGATTTTGAAAAGTGAGGGACAAAATCACTAAACAGTTTAGTTATCTCTAACGTCAAGCCATTAGTTCTTTGTTTTACATTAAAATCATATAATCTTTTTATTAAAGGACTGACTAAAAGAGCGTTAAGTTGTTATTAAATTATGGATAATATTTCGGAGGAGAAAAATCATTGAAACCTCTTTTGAATACATTTAATGAAAGAATTGAATTATAGTCAGAAATAATGATTACATTTGGAAATATGATTTGAAAGTTGAGTTTACTTTTTATGTTAAGTAATGTTTAGTTTTAAAAGTTTAAAAGAGAATTATTACAAAATTGAGTCAATATTTCAGAGGAGAAATTCTTGACAACAAAATGCATAACATTTTTCTATTCAATTTAATAGAGTGAATGCAACCATATTTTGCTGTATTTCACTCGTGAGCGCTTACGTTACGTTAAATAACAATTTATTTTTCAAACTCACACTCACTCTTAAGGCCCCAGTTTTGCACAAAATTATCATTTTGTTTAATAGACTATTGAGTCCTTATGTCAATGTAGTTATGGTAATAATGCCTCACTTCTGGCCAACAAAATAACTCTGGTATTAAATATTAATAATCACTTCTAATCTCGTAAATTCCAAAAAAGCTATTTTTTCAAGCAATGGACTGTTATATCCAGAGCACAACTTTATGAAAATGTATGGCTTACATGACTGAAGAAATTTCTGTTCAAATATGTCTGGTATTCACGACATACCAAAACCAAAAGCTCTGCTATTGATCTCTGGATTACTATTTGAATGACAAAAGAATTTTATTTATTTTTATTAAATATTTTTCAAAATTTTATTACAATGTTTATTGTCATTCAAATTATACTAATTATTAATTGGATTTGAGACTTTGCACGGAATAAGTGAGTTCTGCTCGCATTTGATAAGTATTTAAATTCAATGCAAGTTTAAGTACAAGGATTTTGATTCCTCTTCTTCCTTTTATCGATTTCAGTTATATTCAGGTTAATTTTTCATGAAAATGTGAACATTCAATGGAAAATATGTTCAGGGAATAAAATTCTCCGTTTTCTTGTTCCGAAATACTAGATTTGGAATAAAATTGGAAATTTTCTGAAACTTTTCCATTAAGTTTTGGTATTTATTTTTAAATCGATTCAATTTTTTTAAATTCAATTCCTTTTGGTATTGAATTTTTGAGTTCAAGTGTACGGAATGTATTGAACACACATTTCAAATACTTTTCGGTAATTTAATATTTTTGACTTTAATTTTATTTCAAATTCCAAGAAACCGCTCTGAATAAGCAATAGAATATGTTCCCTTGGTCATACGATCTTTGAATTTAAGAATCGAAGAGTTAATGTCATGTAAATTGATAAAATTGTTGACCTGGATCATTTGCCTTTCATAAGTTAGTCGTTTGATTACTCAAAACAGAACTCAATTATTTAAATATGAAATTACCCGAAGAGTGCATTGAATGGTTGAAAAATGGTGTGCTATCAATATTCTGGGCTGATTTCATTTGCCTAACAAAAATAAAAATGCATTTTGCGGACGGTTAGCACCAGAATAAGGACAGGTTTTGAATTTTTGAACACATATTTGGAGGAAAAATGACATTTTTTACAAAAATAAGTCGCTTTCAATGAGAAACTAGAGTCGAGTTCGCTATTCCAGAGGGAAATTGAAGCCTAAATAAGAAGAAGTCATGTCATCAAAGTTTATGTCCTTTTCCTCTGTTTATTCATCCTTTATATCAATATATTTGAACAGAAAGAAAGTGATACTAACTATAGATTTAGATAAAAGTGAGCCAACATTGAGATCATTGTTATGTGTCTTATGATGTGATGCATAACAAGAAAAATGAAGGCATCAAATGGAGGGAATTGTCTCTGAAATCTGTACTCAATCTGAGCTGATCTGCTCTGAGACCACATACCAAATATAATGGAAGAGTTGACAGACTTTAAATCCGAAACTACGCTCAAGTTTATTGAAAAAATAGAGGTTTAGTCTCCGTTCAGACATTCCTTCCGTTTGTCTCCATATCACAAATGGGAATCTTTTTCTTGTTTTTCAAAAATAATGATCGCTATTATGTTTTGCTGACAATTGTAAGTTCAATAAACTATCACAAAATACTATTATCTATTCAAAGAGTGTTTACATTAATTGTTTTGGCAAACAATCAAATTCCAGATCTGACTATATTTGGTCATCAAATACATCACTCAATGGGTCTAACGATTATTGTTTAAGATTATTGTCATTTCATTCATTCATTCATTTAATATTCTTTGAAAATACTATCATTTTTTATGTGAATAAAGTTTTCTCTTTATATGAATGATATTTATATTGCATTCACTTAAAGTGAAAACACATTTATGCGAATATCGTGTCATTTCTCCCCCGACTCCTCGCAAATCCCAGAATATTAATCTTTTTAAAATCATTGGATGTGAGAGTTAAATATTGTACTACAATATGCTCGAGTCAACTCTCAGAATGACAATCCGGTAATGATTTGTAGGGAAGTAATGCAGGGAATTGTGAAATATTACTCGAATTATAACTATCTTTCAATTTCAATACCGAATGCTTTACAATATGATAGTTGAAAACAAAATGCATTTTTGACAAAATCAAAGACACTTTATATTCGAATAACGGTTTCAAAGATTTCTATTTTCATTCCTAAGCCTTAAAATATGAGATATTTTGCAGTCAAATGTCATAAAAGGCATCAATAGATTAAATTCAATATAATGTGTGCACGTATTGTGTGAGTCCGCGCCCACAACCATACAAATAAAATTGATAGCATTCACAACTGTCAAAGTGAATGGTCGGCATAATTGCGACCAGTCTTTCATCGGTGGTATTGGTTTTATGGAGTCATATAATGACACAAAACTTATTGAACCATTCAATGAATTCTTCACTTTTTCTCGGCTTTTAATAGAGAGGACAGTCCGTAGAAGGCCGACCATTATTTGTTAGTTATATTGTTAGCGGCATATCATTTATGAATTACGTGACCGCACTCTACACTATCTCAATAAATGCATTGCAATATTCATTTGGGTGGTCTGTCCCCTAATAGTATCGGCTCATAATCTCATTGTAAGGCTGACTATCGCTTCAAATGACAATTGTTTTCCTCGATTCAAATGCTTATTGAATGTCGAATTAATGGTCGGGAAAGAAAACAGCTCTGAGTCATATGCTATCAAAATATAACTTTCCTCTGTATGTGTACTGTCCTTAACGTGTGTTTGCATTGCATGCGATGCCATTCATATGATTGTTATGTAACTTATTCTTCGATGTAGTCATACAGTGATGGAGTAGTTTATGCTGTGCTTAATCGAGTCAAACCTGCAAACTCTATCCCAAATGAATCGCATGATTGAAATCCAAGTAAAATATTTGCCATAAATGTCTGTATTTGTGACCATTCAATACAATTGAATATTAGGCCAAAACTTGTTTCATGCGATTTACAAACAATTTCCTAAAGCCATAGTCACAGTCATATGCCGTTCCCCAAACGCAACCCCACCGCTCAGTCATTAATATTTCGATAAATATTTTTGTTTAACTCATTCCAGATATTGATATTTATTTAATATACCTCTTGACTGATGAAACTCATGTCGCAGCCATATGGCTATAGCAAGGTTACCCAAATACTTGATTAATTATAAACTTGTACAACTATTTATGCATTTAATTAAAATGAAATACCGATTTGTCATTTTGATTGATTAAACTTTGATCACAAGATTATACATTCATTTGACTTCAAATACAAACCAATGCTTTGTCGACACGTCTGTCCACTTATTTATGTTTACGTGAATGTGATTTGAATTTATAAAATGATTTATGAATTTTTAAACTTATACTCAACTCTTTTGCCAAATACACTGCTATTTATTAATATAAATTGAAGAGAAAAATAACAACGGAAAAGGAAGTTAGGTGTTCCGGTTCATTTTGATTAAATTTGATATGTGACTGATATTATGTTTGACTAGCTTAAACTAACTGTAAATATCTAAACATTGTATTTACTTTAAATGACCTCAACTTGAAGTCCTCAAGCATTGGGAGAGAGTGTTATAGTAGTGAAGTGAGGTAGTTCAATTTTGTACTTTAATTTGATTGCTGTATGATTTGACAAATTGTTGAGAAAACTTATGGAATGATTTGAGAGAATTTTTCAAATGAAACAATATTTCAGAAAACAATGGCTTTAGTTATCTTGAGTTCAAACATTTAATAGAGTGGACATAAGTTAGAGGAGAGCCCTCACGGAATTGGTTAATGTTTTATTTTTGGCCTTTATTTTTGTTCTTCAATTTCCTATAAATAATTTCGTTACTTTTGCCGACACTTCAAAAGTGAATCCCTTGAGTGCTAAAATTGATCCCTTGATTGTTGACCATCTCTTTAGTGAACAGAGTTTATAATGAAAGTCATTTATATGAGCGCACAATGACTTCAATACAACAACGGCTCACAATTTAAAGCCTCAAAAAACTTCATTAATTTAATCATAAAATCGATAATTATTTTAATCATTTGAGGCATAAGTTTTGTGTTCAGTCATTCATAACATTCTATGTCCACAATACTCACTGTTTTTGATGTCAACCTTTTTTTCACATTTTTCTAATTAATTATTTGATTTTCTCTTTCGTTTTGCCTTCACTTTTCATCAAAAGTCAAAACCATATGAAATGGTTTTTTGTTTTGATATTTTGCTGGAAATGTTTCAAATTAAACCCACAAAAGAATTATATGATTTTTCATAAGAATTATTACTTTTTTTTGTTGTCATCGGTTTTATGGCTTTTATTAGCGAATAAAATGAAGTTTTTATGATTTCAATGAATATTTATATAATGAGAGATATTTTATATTAAAATGAATAATGAAATTAAATAAATTTTAGCTAATTTTGGGCAACCATTGCATTAGTTATCACCAGAAAGTGAATAAACTCACAAAATATTGGGTCGAATAAAGAAGTTTTATGACAGCAATAGTCGTGACAATGAATGGCAATGAATCCAATTTATCCCAAATTCAAAACAATTGATAAACTTTTGGGATAATAATAAAAGTTATATCGGAATCGAGTGATAAATTCTGTCGTTAATTCTTGCCATAAATGATTTTATACCAGGTTTATAGCTCTGATAAATATCCAATTAAACAAAAAAGTCAATTCCATACAATTTATTTAATGAAAAAATAATACTGTTTTCGAATAATTACTTAAATACTATATTTAAGTACATTACAGTCAAATTCACTTTTGATGAGCTCTAATGTGATGTATAACCAAGGCGTTTTTACTTAACCTGTCTTCCATGAACTAGCAAAATGAAAATCCTCATATTAATGAAATCATAAATTATAGATTAGAGAATATAAGTCATTGATTCTGTTATAACGGGGTGCGACTGTATATACTGTATATTTCTATCACATATTTGCCGAAAACTAATCAATAGCTTTCTCTGAAATGCCGATGATTTGAGTTTCGATGAATTATTTTTTTCACTTTATTTTATAGAGTAATTCACTTCTTAATAGAATTTGGAGGAAATTTTAAGAATGAAAGAATAACAAGATCAGATAAAGTGCTTTATTATTTTCTCCTTCATGTTGATCAATAGGTTCGGGTTAATATTTTTTGTTTTCGGTGATCTTCCTTTTAATATAAAGCACCAGAGATTTCTCAAAGTCTTAAAAATAATTGATTTGAAAGAATCTCAAATTGTTTTCTGTGGTTCGATAGACATGTTATACGAGTTTTTGGAAGAAAAAATTGAAAACCAACTCAAATAACCCAATGTTTCTCGAAACTAATGCTTCACTTATTTTGAAAATTCATTTTCATATTATTTTTGGAAATTCTATTATTGAAGTCATTATATACTGTATTATATTTTTCATAACATATCGAAACAATTTTTAATTTTACGGTTTAAGTGATTACTTGAAAAGAGGCGACAAATCAATCACTTAAATAGGTATTGATTTCTGGGGCAAAACGTTGACTTCATATAAGAAATTCATTAATTTATCCCTTGTTTTGAAATTTTGAATTAATGGCTTCACAAATGAATTGCTGGAAAAAGACAAACAATTAATCAAATCAATTAATGGATGACATTAGGAACTGATGTTATCCTAGTCTGCAATTAATACAAATTATTAAAACATTTATATTTTACGCTCTTTTAGTTTGAAGTAAAAACTTTTATAAATATAATTAAGTATTGAAAATACAATTTGTTTAATAAATTAGTCGAGAATTTTGGTGAGACTTCAGATTAAATTAAATAATTAGTGTCACAAACAATAGTCCACTGAATGGGACGTGTCGTCCAGACCTTAACCAAAGAAAAACTGATTAATTAAATCTATTTTCTGGTCAACGGCTTCAAAACCTTATATTTTTGGTTTAGAAACTTGCTGGTTCTTCTTGTCTAAAATTACTAGGTTCTCAAATAACAGGGTCACATTTTGTGAAAGATCTGATAAATTTTGCCTCAAACTAATATTGTGAAGAAACTGAATGTTTTTCATAGAGTATAATGAGTTTGTGAGCTATTCATAGAAATCTTATTAATGACAGAGCGATCGATTGCGGCACAGAATAGATAATAAGCCATTAAAGCGATTAAAGTTAATTTGTATTGAATTAGAATTTCTCATAATTAATGGGTTATTATAATTGCTTTCATATATAACAAGAATACAAAGAAATTGGTTTTTGTTGCCAAGAATTGATTTTTCTTACCTAATGGCGAATAAGTGATGCGAATAGTTGTTTCATATTTAATGCTGGGCTCAGCCACAAGGCATGCCTTCATTCAAATATATATTCGGCTCATTTGTGTTGGCAGTCATCGAATTATAGTCATTAATTTGAGTCGATATATGTAGAGCTGAAGTGAGCTATTAGTCCGTTTCTGCCAACGATGTTAATGTGCGTCCATTACAGCCATCATCTCTAATGTGTAACATTGTGTGCGATCTCTGCAAACATTGCAAACCCTATCCAATTCTGAGCCATAGCTATAAGTCTTAGGAACTGACGCTTTAAAATACTTGTGTCGACGATCTCTTTTCATCAGCACTGATGTCATTATCATTAAAACTTTGAGTCCAATCTCTCACTAAGAGAAATAAAGCCTTTGATCGGCGCTCAGCTCTTCTTTCGTTGATATGGTTTTTGTCTCAATTAAATTGAATATCAGTTCAGAAATGTTTGAGCGAAAGACAAAGCAATCGATTCCTATTTTGTCTAATTGAGTCCAACATTCAATTGAAGCAATTTTTTACTTTTTTCTGTTTAGTTAACAATTGTTTACACGAAATGCTTTGAGAGTGAGGGTTATACAGTCATACAGTCCTCTCCATCTTTTGAATTTTCAAGTCTCAAAGGAAATAACATTTGTGTGAAACGACACAAATATCTGATGCTTAGGACTAACAGAACCGGCAATATATCCAATGTTTTGTTTTTTTATCACAACTGGATCTCCACTATCGGCGCTCTCATTCGAGTTGATCCCAGCCATCAATCCTGATATCCAATTCAGACGTTCATTGATAGATTAGCTCCGGGTCACAGTTTGCTCTCTTAAGACAAACCAATCTCCAGAAAATCTCTATTTTCGGACACATTGCGAGTGATATAAACCCCATATTACTAGTGATACATGACTTCTATTTTCATAAAAGCTTCAAAAGTGAAGTCAATTTGTTATCTCAACTAATTTCAACTGCAAAGCAATAAAATTGTAACAAAACTTCTCTAATGAGTACATCTGAGAACTCGATGAAAATCTTTTTGTTGTGTTTATGCATAGATTGCGTAAAACAATTGAGTCGGAGATAAGTCCATTAGTGGTCATTAGACTGTATTATCTGTTTGTTCAGAGAATAGGATTGGAGTAAATAAAGTCAGTCCATAGTTATTACCGGTATTTATTTACTTAACATTAATGCATTCAATTAGAGCTAATGATACGAGTCTTCGGCAAAATGTTCCCAAAATTTATTGTCATATAATTTTCGTTAAGATTTTTTATGTGGCTTATAATCAAAGACTTTTGTTTTTCCCTCAGTTTCGGATCGATTTTGTTGTTGAGATCAGAAATTTATAGACAAATAGTGAGCAAAATATTAAGAGAAACCAAACTTCTGGCGGAGGGAAAAATTGATAAAATTTATCGACTTTGATATATGAAGACAGGTATAGACAATAACAATAAGTTTTTATTTGAACAGTTGTGTAGTGCTCGCAGTGATTGAGGGGAAGCGGTCTTAGAGGAGAAATTTAATTTCAAATATAGTCTCATACATAATACGATACTTTGACTTTGGGGCTCATGACTGACCACTTCTAACAACACATCACTTATTGATTGATCTTTGATTCATAAAATACTGGATCTGCTCTTCAAATATCAATAAAGTGAAATGAAAATGAAATACCAGATCTGTGAACAGTCAATGATATCAAAAGTAATGATTATTTTATCGCCATTTCGTGATAACCTAAGAATAAACCAAAAGAATAATTTGTTTCATTGCATATCAAATATTAATTGCCTTTTGTCTCGATTTTGTCTCCTTTTGTTTGATATAAATTCTCTTAATTTGATTAAAACTTTAATATTTATGTTTTAAATTTTTAATTAACTTCATGGCGTCATTTTTCATACGAATAATCTTTTATCAAGCAATATTTCAACTTGTTAATTATTAATATTGAAACTGAAATCATTAAATGGCACTCCTCTTGTGATTGCTTCCATTTTTAGCTTAACTTTATCACTGAAAATGGTTTACTTGTTTGAAAAGTCAGTCATTTATTTAGTTTTTGATTCGATTAAGTTTTAATGTGTTGTCAGTCATGTTGAGTGCAAACGGCAATAATGCAGGCATTATATGAAATGTAATGTGCGGTCACTTATTAGCACAACTCACGAATCAATGGACCGAAAATCTTGTGATGCCGTATGACTTCTGGACATAACAGACATTCTAATGAAATATGAATTACTATACAGTCATTGATTAGGTTGTGCTCTAATGTGCTCTGTTATAAAAGAGGAATTCCTAATTGAAAATTTAAGTCAGTTATTAGTATTTATCTTATATCCTATTTGGAGCACTACTTCTACTTCCTTTGAGAGCGGATTCTCGGAGACAGCTCTGCATTTAAAAGTCATTTTCATTACGAAGAAAATCTATTCCAAAGGAAGTATAACTTTCAATGAAGTGGACAAAAATGTAATGCAATGGTATTTATCTTAAATACTTTTCATGAATTCAATTTCCTCGACAAAAATACTTTTTTCATCAAACAAAGAGACATAAAATAAAAATTAAAGATTATATTCATGTTTGTCGAGAAAAATCAGCTCAAATTCTAAGCTTAAATTCTAGGAAAACATGAAATACTAAATCCAAATAATCTAGATCCTTTTATAACAAGACTGAAAGTAAATTACCAAAAATTTTATTATGTATTTAAATATTTATTCAATTCATTCCTGAATTAAATGAAAAAAATTTTGGCATTAAATGTAAGAATTCATTTGAATGGCGTTTAAATGCACTTTAGTTGCAATGATATTCGTGACGACATTAAAGAAAAACTCAATTTTCTTCGTTATTATTTGGGGTAAAATTTTTTGCTTGGATTGCGGTCTCCTTTCTTATCTCAATTCATAGCTAATACACATGTCTTTTGAAGTGTGAATTCATAAATTGTCGGCTATTCTTGAATTCAGTGCATTCCCTATCTTTGAATGTAAGCCATGAGACACGCGATCTGAACATTCCTAACAAATAGGCTTTGAATTTAAAGGCAGTTCACATTCAAAATAGAAGGAAAACAGCATCTGTTAAGCGCTGACACAACTCTCTTCCTTTGACTCCATTCAAAGGGTGAACACTGTTTTGTCGATTGAATATTAAGTAATAACTGATATTCTTATCTCTCAAACATGAGCTCATGACATATGTCGTCCACCCTTACCATTCAAACTCACAATTCAGTGAACAATCAAAAAATTCTTTATTTACAAATCAAATCATGAGTTTCTTGAATAAAAATTGAGTTCCTGTTTATCAAAATTATTCACAACAAATGTTATCATTTTTTTGTTGAAAGAATTGATTGATTTGAATAAAATGTTTGATAACTTGAATATACTGAGTATAAGGCTTTTAAATAATGATATCTATTTCACAATGTGTGTGTGTGTGTGTGTGTGTGTGAGAGAGAGAGAGAGA
>JAQIWF010000867.1:0-15036 GCA_034694965.1 Ceratozetes gracilis
GGGTTCCGGCAGTGGTTTAATGTATTTAGAAAACGATGAGTGCAAAAGGAAATAATAAGTGAACTTGATAATTTCAACAAGTTCTTCCCTATCTCTAGGATCTCTACAAAAGGCTGGATCTACGAGTGGGAATACATTTGGATCTTTTGACTGGAGTCGAATAGATCCCCAACTTCTGACTCGATAGACATGAGGAGCTGTCATTGTGAGGTATCGACCCAAATAGGGACGGAAATAGTTTTGCCATTCTAAAAGGGTAGGCTGTTCCCCAGGCATTTCGGAGACTTGTGAGTCGAGGTTCAATACATTTTGGACTATTGTATAAAAGTAAAGGTTTGGCCACTTTCTGTCCGTATTATTCTTTCCATTAATGAATGTAATACTGTCCGATGCAAAAGCCAGTGGCCCTGAATTTGTAGTCCACAACTGATACATTTGTTCAACAGAGAGCTGAGGTCCAGCGCCTCCTAAACGTGGGTCTTTCACCTCCATATGAATTGAAACAGCTGGATGATCTTGCAGATTATCACCAACTGGTAGATCAACCAGGACTGGAATTCCGAACTCCTCCAAATGGTGTTTTGGGCCAATACCTGACACCATTAGTAATTGAGGGGAACGGACAACACCTGAATAATAAACATCTTAAAGAAAGGTGATTTTTAAAAAGAGTAATACCGGCGCACAAAATGACTTCTTTTCGGGCTAAAGCCGTATATATTTTATTGCCTCTCATGTACTCAACTCCAGTAGCAGTCAATCCGTGTTCTGTTTTAGTGAATAAAATTCTTGTGACGAAAGAATAGACCAAAATATTGAGCTGTAAATTGTGTTAACAATTATTATCCAAATCTGATAATTGAATAAAACTGACGTTTTTTCTCTCATAAATAGGATCGATATACATGTTTGCAGTACCAGATCTGAGACCATCTGCTGCAGTGGCCTGAGCTATGGTAGTGCCCACTTGATTGGCACCGTTCACATCGATGCTTTGGATGCCTATTTCGTTGAGTGCTGTTTGATGTATACGCAAAAGGGGAGCGGGATTTGGATCTGTGGAGACTCTGATGGGTCCACTTGTGCCGTGAAAACCTGGATTATTTGCCACCAAAACTGCATCCGTATTGTTCTCAGATTTAATAAAATATGGTAACACTTCTTCATAAGACCAGCTATGGTTAGAATTAAAATAAATATTGGCTTGCTAATTCTCGTAATATAAGATTTACCCCTCGGCTCCGTATTTTGTTACCCAGTTATCGAAATCTTTTGCGTTTCCTCTATTATAGATCATACCATTGATAGCAGACGAACCGCCGAGTCTTTTACCGTTATTCGCATCCATAGGTATTTCAGTAAACCCTCTTTGAGGAACTGTAGGGTATCTCCAATCAAACTCTGGATTATCAATCAATACTTCAGCCATTCCTGGGATATCGCTTAAGACGGTCTGTTGTCCGCCCGCTTCCAATAACAGAACCAAATTGCCCTCATCTTCAGTCATGCGATTAGCAATGGGAGCCCCCGAAGCTCCGGCGCCCACCACTATGTAATCATATTCATTGTATCGCTGTTTTTCTTGAAGTACACTATTATAACGTCTCTGAGTATTAAGAGTTATCATAGAAATGGTCAACAACTGGAGAATAAGACCCGGAGCTGTTATAAAAGAGCCCACTCTTAGGTCAACCATTTTTACTTATCAATGATTTTCATTAACTTTGAAAATAAATTAAGTTTTAAGTCTTACAAACCAAACACTTAATGACCAAAAAATGAAATAACTCTTTATTTCAAACGAAAGTTTCATCAAATATCGTCTTCACATAGTTAACTAGTTTTCTTCTTTAAACCTGATCTCTGAGTGTTCCTGGAGACCACCCCTCTCTCATCTATCATCGCCCGTAAGCTTTGACTCTATTAAAAAACATAAGCGATTTTCCCACTCAAATGACAAACCATTGATCGCTTAAAATAAAAGATCTCATTATTTAATTCAGATTTTATTTAAAAAGTGATTTTAACACTGATTTTATTGCATATATTAAGCGATTAAAAGTTACTGAAATTATGATATCCGTATGACATTCTCTAACTATTTTTACTGCTTTTAGAGCTCTTCCGGTGAGATATTGAGTAAAACCAAAACATGAATTATTTTAAAAGTGATAAAAATAATGAAAGTTTGTATCTGAACAAGTACATTAACAAATGTCTAGTCGAAAAACTTATTTACATATTCGTTAATTTAAATAAATTTGAATTAATCCTGATAAGAATTCACTCATTAAGAGCAGTTTAAGTAATGGTTTCTCATATAATGTGAATTAACACAAATAAATGGATTTACATTAAATTAAATAAAAAATGTATTCAATTTTAAAATAGCCTAGATAATAAAACTGGTAAAATATACATGTGGCCAGGTTTAAATATAAATACTTAACTAAACTAAATGACAAAAAGTGGAGCAAAGATGTAATGAATTTTAAAAAGCGTGAAATAAAATTAGTAATGAAGAGATGTTTCAACGAATTGATAAAAAAAAGTTCTAAAATATTGATAAAAAACTATAAGAGTAGGAAATTGGGACAAAATTAGGGAATAATTTAAACAAATCTTTTAATTGTAATTTTAATTGAAAATAATAGTCTTATTTATTCGAATAACTGGAAGATAGCATTATTTTTTCCTTGATATGACCATAAAATTGGTATTAAGAAGATTTTCAATAATTAGTCAGGTATATGGCAAAGGGATGGAATAAAGGGAGCATTTGGAGCCTTCACCCTATTATTTGAAAAAATATTTAGCATTACATTTGTTTTGGCAAAGTCTAGCTAGGTCCTCTTGTAAATATTGAGCTAACTTGTCCATATTTTAAAATCCTTAAATTGACAATGCTCAAATATTATATAGTTTCAACTTTTACTCCGGCATTCAACTTATCTATTTATTTTGATAAGAAAATTGATAAAATCAGTAGTAATGAGCAAATTATTCACTTCACATGAATTCAAATCATTACACAATAGTTTAAAATAATTAACGAAACAAATAAAACAAAACAAAACAAAATGAATACAATTTAGTGAACAATAGATTTAAATTAATAACTATTTCTTCAGATAATTGTGTTGATTATAATTGTTATCTTGCTTAATCATATCGGCGCACTTCTCACCGATCATTATGGAAGCGGCATAAGAGTTAGCGTTAACCACTTGAGGCATAATAGAGGAGTCACACACTCGGAGTTTGGATACGTGTTTCACTCTACCTCTTGGGTCGACCACAACATCAGCTCTGTGTGGATCACCCATTCGATTGCCACCAACCAAATGCCAGCCCGATTTACCTGTTTTTCTAATCAGACAATCGATATACTCATCGCAATCATATGGCTGTTTGTTTGCACAGTGTTTGCAGCCGGGAATGGGTTCCGGCAGTGGTTTAATGTATTTAGAAAACGATGAGTGCAAAAGGAAATAATAAGTGAACTTGATAATTTCAATAAGGTCAGCTCTATCTCTAGGATCTCTACAGAAGGCTGGATCTACGAGTGGGAATACTGTCGGGTCCTTTGACTGGAGTCGAATAGATCCCCAACTTCTGACTCGATAGACATGAGGGGCTGACATTGTGAGGTATCGACCCAAATAGGGACGGAAATAGTTTTGCCACTCACGAAGTGCTTGTTGATCGCCTGGCATTTCAGAGACCTGTGAGTCGAGGTTCAATACATTTTGGACTATTGTATAAAAATATAGATTAGGCCATTCTGTGTTGTTATTGTGACGTCCATTAATGTATGTTATGCTGTCCGATGCAAAAGCCAATGATCCTGACCTAGTTGTCCACAACTGATACATTTGTTCAACAGAGAGTTGAGGTCCAGCTCCTCCTAAACGTGGGTCTTTCACCTCCATATGAATGGAAACAGCTGGATGATCTTGCACATTATCACCTACTGGTAGATCAACCAGGACTGGAATTCCGAACTCTTCCAAATGGTGTTTAGGACCAATACCAGACACCATCAATAATTGCGGGGATCGGACAACACCTGAATAATGAATTATTCAATACTTTAAAACGGATTCAATATTTGTTTGAATGATTTAATACCGGCGCACAAAATGACTTCTTTTCGGGCCATTGCTGTATAGGTTTTACCATCTTTTATGTACTCAATTCCAGTAGCAGTCAATCCGTGATCTGTTTTAGTGAATAATATTCTTGTGACGAAAGAATAGACCAAAATATTGAGCTGTAAATTGAGTTAACAATTAATAGTCAAATCTGATAACAGAATAAAACTGACGTTTTTTCGCTCATAAATGGGGTCGATATACATGTTTGCAGTACCAGATCTGAGACCATCTGCAGCGGTTGCCTGAGCTATTGTAGTACCCGCTTGATTAGCACCATTGATATCGATGCTAGGTACACCCCACTCATTAAGTGCAAGTTGGTGAATGCGTAAAAGAGGAGCTGGGTTTGGATCTGTAGATACTCTGATTGGGCCAGATGTACCATGGAAACCTGGATTTTCTGCTACCAATACTGCATCGGTATTGTTCTCGGATTTGATAAAATAAGGCAACACATCGTCATAAGACCATCTGAGGTCAGAATACTATTAATTATTTCTAATTTTATTTATTAGAAAAGAAGGCATTACCCGACAGCGCCATAACTTTTAACCCAATTGTCGAAATCTCTTGCATTTCCTCTATTATAGATCATACCATTGATAGCGGACGAACCCCCGAGTCTTTTACCGTTATTCGCATCCATAGATATTTCATTAAACCCTCTCTGAGGGACAGTAGGATACCTCCAATCGAACTCTGGATTATCGATCAGAACTTCAGCCATTCCGGGAATATCACTCAACACAGTTTGCTGTCCCCCCGCTTCCAACATCAATACAAAGGTATTGGGATCTTCAGTAAGTCTGTTGGTGATGGGAGCACCAGAAGCACCGGAACCAACCACAATATAGTCATACTCAGAATACCTTTGCTTTTCATCGAGAACCTTATTATAGCGCACCTGAGTATCAATTTGTATCATAGATATGGTGAGCAACTGGAGTATAAGACTCGGTGCTGTAATAAAGGAGCCCATTCCGATTGGGTTCACCATTTTCACGGATTAAGCACTTCTTCCAAATAATACAATTAATTTGTAGAAAAAATTACAAAAAAAACGAAAGAAAGAAATACTTTCTTATAATACAAACGAAGCACTTAATGACCGCAAACTAAATCACTCTGTATTTCAATCAAAGTTTTACCGATACTATGCTTAACATAATTATCAGGTTTTCTGCTCTACGCCTGACGTAGTTCTGATCACTGGCCAAAGAATAGAGGGAACCGCCTTTCACTGGACCACCTCTCTGTTCAGCTCTCACTCTCAATTAAAAAATAAGTTTAAGTAACTTTTTAAGCAAAAATCAATAAAATTATCGATGAAAATGAGTTTTTAATATTTTATTTTATTGTTATTTGGAGTAACTTTTCGATTATAACTCCAGGCGTTCAACGTTTTTGACACAACCTTTTGACTAATAAACTAAAAGTCTTATAATTTATAAATTAGTGCAAAAAAGTCTTATAACTGATTAACAGATTTATGCAAAACATTATTTCATAATTTAACTCCTGATTACTTTCACTACATACATAATTAACCAAGTTTTCTTGAATTAGCATATCCGAATTCCTCAGGTTACTTTTAATAACAAGGTAACCATAAGTGTTAAATAAGGCTATTTTGTTTATATTCACCAATTTGTTTATTACAGCCTAAACCCAAATTTGCTTTGAAATTATTCTTATCAATGAATTCATCCATTTTATTATCTAAATTATCTTTTATTTTACCTTGATTGACACTTTAAGTAAGACTTATAAAATAAATCACTTATTTTTCTTTGATGTCAAAAAATTACTCCTTTTTACTCAAATGTAAAAACAAATTTGAGACTCAATTTACTGAAATTAAATTTTAAACTAATAATTAATTGATCTATGAGTCTAGAAATAGAGCTTGATCACTATAAAAAATTTATTCTAAATTCTCAGATTATTTTTAACCATTGGTTAGGCTCTAGGATATAACCGGAAACAATTTGAATGTAATTAATATGCAATTAATTGGATGTAATAAATATATATTTATTGTACTTTTGATAAGAATCGATAAAATTAGAAACAATTCGTGAATAGAAAAATAGAAACTGGTTTCCAATGTTAACAAAAACAAAATTATAAATTGTTTTCACGTAAAAAATTGATTTATAATTTGTTTGGAAATCTTATCCAAAACTGAAATTAAATGTTCATTAATTTAAAAAAAATGGTTTAATTTAAAAGATCTCTTCCGTGATAGTCGAGTGAATCATGTTTTGTAAAGGTGTGAATCACTTTTTAAATGCTCTGATTTATAATTGGATTATCATTTAATTAAATGTATTTATGTATATGATTGCAATTCAAGATGAGTATGCACATAATCACATTACCATCATCAATTGTGCTTAGAATAAATATTTAGTGTATCTTTTATTTACTACTGAATAAACTAATGGATAAAATGTGGAACGAAATTGAAATTTAAATAAAAACAAGACTTAAATAAAAAGCAATAAAAAGCTGTTTCCCAATGAATGATAAGAACTCTCTTTTTTGAAATTATCGGTAGAAAAGTGTTTAAACAAATTGAATGCAATGGAGGAGGAAATTGGAGCACCAATTGTGACGAATATGAATAAAGGCTTCAATTAAATTGATTTAAATGTCCTTGTTATACATATTATTATAATATTGCCTTGAACTTGATAATTGCACGCCAATAATTGGTACTTATAGGAAAGTGGCTTAGGATTACTTCTATCCTATTTAAATTTACTTTAAACATATGATTTGTCATCCCAGAATTTAATGAGGGTAAGTTGAAAAATACCCAAAAGCTAATGAAGCGATTTTGATCTTTGGCCATATTTTATGACTGTTTAAGAGAGCAATAAATCATTGATAATATTTTGAAAGTTTTGAAAAAAACAAAGAAAAAGTATTTTATTTATGTTTTTATTCTCGATTCAAATTTCAATAAAAATATTTAATATTCTTTGATTACAAATATATTAAACAATTTATAAAGTGATTAGATTTTAATTCACACTATCGTTGATTTGTGTCTAGATCGATTAATTATCACTAATCATGTTTTATTGTTTTTAATATCTCTTAACTCATAAATCATTTGAAAGATCAATTATTAGAATTTATACATTTGTTGCATATGTTCTTGGACACCTCAATGATATTCATATGTGAAATAGAACAGAAATTACAAAAATCCATTAATTTTGCTTGTTGCTTTTTATTTTCAAAATTCATGATAAAAATCATTGAAATTCCAGATAATTAACAATTTAGATGTCAACTAATTATCGATGAAGTATTTGAGCAAAAAGTTCGCCACAATTTAGGACTAATTACTGGTTATAAACTCTATTTGATTACTGGTTTGTCACGAATTTAATCAGAATTAATATAAAATCAAACAAAACTCAACAAAATTAAGTCAAATTCCTTAATTCAAAACTTATGAATTCCACCCTACAGTTCATTCGGAAAATATGGCAAAAATAAGGCAAATAAGAGTCAACCCAAAAGTTAATTTCGTAGTAAAGTTGCAGAAAATAGTGGATAAGATCAGACAACTTATCCATTAAAAAAAGTGCTGAAAACTAAGATTTCAAATGGATTTGAATTGTAATCAATCTTTGAATCCATTGTTGAGAAAAATATTTAGAAATTTTCACAAAAATCAATGAATAAAACAATTGTTAAATGAATTTTTTTGCTCCATTTTTTCACAAACAATAAAAATTGTTTTCAAACATAAGTATTAAATAATAATTACATTAAAACACATTTAAACGAATAAAAAACTAAATTAAAGACAATATTTGTTGAAACAAATCCCCGAATAAAAATATTAAAGTCTTTTGTTTCTCAAATATTTTGTTATATATTTTGTTATATATTTTGTTATATATTTTGTTAAACTATTTTTATTGTTTAGATTTGCTTTTATGAAAATTTTATATCAATTTTAACCTTGAATTAAGTCCAAACCCATTGACTTATAACAATCTAGTTCATTTTTAGACAGATGTATGAATTCAAATATTATTTTCAAGTTAAGTGAAATCTTGTGATCACATTTTTACAAGGATATGCAAGGTGGTCAAGTTTTTAAATAATCGCCCTTATCAAATTTTAAAACTAATCTAGTTTAAATTTTAAATATTTTGAGTTTGTTATAATTGCATGATATTTCCATTTTTGGTTATAATTTGACCAGAAGCCACTTTGATAATTAGTCTAACTTGCACATATCATAATGAGATTGGATTAAAACTTTCCTTGTCAGGTACATTCATTTATCATAGTTAACACAACAATTGTGAGTTAAGGGGATAGTCTGATTCACTGATAGACAGCTTAGAGACACCCCGCACTGCATAATACTGTTTTGCAAGAACAGCTGATTTTACTCGAGATAATATCTATCGCTTACAGTAATATTCTCGATATTCCTGAGGCGTTGAATACGAATAATAAAATTCAATTATAGATTGAATTATTTGGGATTAGTTATAAACTAAACCAAATTGCAATCCGACACAAACAAAAAGTGGCATAATTTTCACCATACCATTCAAAAAACTACGATTAAAAAGCTTTCGATAATAACCAAGAGAATGATTAATCATAAACTGAACTTTCAATTTGCGAAACGATTTATTGCAGAATAATATCTTGAAATCAAAATAAGTTTAAATATTTTATAAGTCATACGAAATATGAATTCTATTCTTGAAGTCTTGAATATTGAAAATAATGAAAAACTACTTAATTATAATAAATTACTTTTGAATAAAAATGAAAGCATTCTAATAATCCTTGTCCTTAATATTTGATTTAATTAATCGCAAAAATTCAATAGTTTTTGAATATCAAAAAGTTTCAATAATTTAGAAATTTTTGGATATTTTAAAATTAAATTGATTTTAATGATTGCCTGCATTTTAATTATAATTCTAACGATTGATTGCTACTCTATTCGAGGGACTTTTTACATGATATCATATAATATTACAACTATTAATCCCTTTTCAATGACTGTGAAAAATTCAATTTAAACCAAGAGCATAAATTTTGTTATTAATATTTCTAATTATAACCCGTATTATAATTGGAAGGGTTGGAAATTTCACTTTTAACTGAATAATAAAGGGATAATAAAGGGAGGGAAGGGATGTATAATTATTTTCTTATCCATCAGAATTAAAGTAAGCACAAATGAGTCCATGCCATTGAAATTTTATTACAATAGACTGCCATTGAAAATACCTCTAATTTCATAATACCCCCCAATTTTGTTGTTAAGAAATTCCGAATAATTTCCTGAGTTTTGCATAAATTAATTTTTTTCTAATCAATGAATAATAAATGGATTTCTAAATAATTTAATTGTATTTTGAAATAAAGCCAAAGGACTGCCCAAACAGTTTCCTCATTGGAAACCCACGAATGAAAAGTAATTATGGGTTTTAATTATTATTATTTGGGCGGTGAATGTGATTATGCTTGAATCTATCTAGATTTAATCTAATGTGCTAACAAACATCTATATGAAAGCGAATTTTAACCCATTAAAAGATAATCAATTTGGTTATTTTTAACCTGGGCATTTTTCAAGCTGAATGTCAATTCCCAAACTGCTTTGCTGATATTCTCAATAGATACGAGCAAATTATTCAAATTACTCTTACCTTAAATAACTGTTTAAAAAAATTGTAATAAAATTTGAAAGCATTTCCTGAAACAAGACTTTATATGACTGTTAGCCCAAAGCTAGTAATTAATTAATTAATATCATGGAAATCCACGATTCTCTTGTGGATTATAAGTATTTATAAGCAATGAAATTGAAATATATTTAAAGCCATTATATGAAAGGCAGAGCAAAACGAAAGCCTAAAATAAACTTTTTTCAAAGACAAACAAATTAAAGGCAATTACTAAATATGAATAAAAGAAAAAAATTGATCTTTCAAACTCACGCAAGAGTAAACTCCCAAACTTATGTATTAATGGACCAAGGGGCAAGTTGAATATAACATACAATCCCCAATAATTAGTACACATTCCTATGATTTTAATCTGAAAGCATTTTTTGTTCAGCTAAAAAGAATAGGACAAGGATCAGGTTAGAGTCGAGGTACACACCCTTTCCACAAAAAAATATCCTTCTATTAGAAAGTCTTTTAATTTACTTTACATTTGACCCGAAGAACTAAATTACTTCACTATCTGTTTATAATATTATTCCCTTCACCCGACTTACTGGTCGGCAAAAAACTATTTTCATTACACCATTTGATTGCAAGTATCGATGAATTATCTGCAGATTAGCAACAGATAAACTACAAGTTGTTAATAATTATTCACATTATTGATCGCCAATTGTATAACAGTTATACTATAACTCAATCATTGAATGCCTTAAGTATCGGAAAAATGAGACAAAATTTTCCCAAATATTTGATATTATAATTTAAAAAAAACCTTTCATTAAAATATTGACCGAAATCTTAATCAATAACTATTTCAACATGATCAATTTGAACACTTTGGACAAATTTTCCTTCATTTTTTGCGGAAAATTATATGTATTGATACAGTTATTAATTTATAATTAACACATATATTAAAATGCATCTAGTTTCGAAATCATTGAAATCATCAAGTTTTAAATTAAATTTTTAATTTGCAAAATTTGCCATGATAAAATTCTTTTAACATTATTATCTAGAAAGCATAAGGAAATATTTAAGTGAGCTCTCTTAGTTTTAATGAATGAATTTATAGTATGATTAATCTTGCACTCTATCACACATTAGTAAAATTAGATAAGTAGTTCCCATACTTTTTTGAAGAAAAAATTAAACGTTTAGCTAATTTTAGCCATTTGTGAGGGATTTTGTGATTAATATTTGAAATAATCAATTAAATGAATTATTCAAAACATTTCTATTTATTTATCTTCAATTCAAATACCCACTGATTGTCAGATCATTGACATTAGGAATTACCTTATAGTGCAGGGATGAGGCAGGTCATTGGGGGATTTAAAGGGCAATCATTCATTAGGTGAACTAATTAATTAGGTTATTCATTAAGGGCAATTTTTGTTTAAAAAATGCTTAAAACACGTTTCTATCATCGATTGATCACATTTCTGTGATTTATCGATTTAAAATTTTAATGACATTATGCCCATAACCAAGCTTATTGTTTACATACATATTAAGTGCAATTTTGAGCGCCAATTATCCTCTTTTGAACTAAATTATTGGTTATATAGAGCAATAAACGACTAATTTTCGGGGGTAATTGGTTACACGCCCTCCCCTTTGCATCTCTGCTCATATTATGGTGAAAGAGTCAAATGAAAGGGAGTTTCAGCCGTTTATTCGAGACTTTATTTAATTTCTTTAATAAATTACAGATATTTATAAAATGTGGAAAAATAACAAATATCTCATCGGAAAGTCATTACATATTTGGGAGCAGACATTAGATAAGAGTTGAGAGAAATTTATTGAATAAAACAAAATAAATGTTCTTTCAGTTAATTTAAATTTATGCTTAATTTTTCAACCTGGATAATTTGATTCTAGGCCATTAGTAAGGCTGAGGTAGAACTAAGACTAATCAACAGTTCAAATGCCTATATTATGAGCCCTTTTCTTCCTATTATAACGACCAAGAAACAAATTACATAAGTATTAAATAACGATTAAATGGATAAACTATTAAATTTAGTTTGACTTCCGATTCATATTTCATTAAACTATTTATAAAACTTAATAATTATAATAATAATAACAAACAATTTATTTCCACCAAATGTCTTCCTCATGATTACTATCATAAGTGGTATGTCCTGTGCTGTAGGCAGTGTTCATAGAATCTGAGTGACCATATGCCTGATCAGAGTATTTGTCGGTGTGTTGGTTGTCCTGAATGATCATATCGGCGCACTTCTCGCCAATCAAAATGGTTGCGGCGTTGGTGTTAGAGTTGGGCAGTTCAGGCATTACCGATGCGTCACATACTCTAAGGTTGGACACGTGCTTCACTCGAAGACGAGGGTCCACTACAACGTCTGGTCGTTTAGGATCACCCATTCTGGCGCCGCCACCGAAATGGTAACCAGACTTACCAGTCATTCGTATTAAACAATGAATATATGAGTCGCACTCATAGAGCGGTCTGTCCTTACAATACTGACAGCCAGGAATGGGGTTCGGAGTGAAAGTAATGTATTTCCTAATGGAAGAGGTCTCGAGGAACTTAAGAGTTATCTTGGTGATCTCAAACATATCGGCATAATCTTGAGGGTCAGCCAAAAGGCGAGGGTCGATGAGTGGGTGAACATACGGGTCCTTTGAGGCCAGTCTTATAGTTCCAAAGCTTCGACAAATGAAGAGATGAGGAGAGCTCTCCATAATGAAGGTGTTATTATAGGGTTCGAAGTACTGTCTCCAGGCAGCGATCTGTGACGGGAACTCATTGATCATAACCGCGAGATTACCATTATATCTGGCTGTAGAGTACCAGTACACATTTGGCCAGTCCAGGTCACGATTAGACGATGTACTCAAGTATGTCATCGAATTAGTTCCTCGAGACAATGGGCCAATTCCTGATGTCAGCAATGGATATAGTTGCTGGGTGGTCATACCAGCACCAGGTGGTCCTGTCACTTTAGGGTCAATAATAGTGTGAATGGTGCTGGCAGGGTGGTCTTGAATATTGTCCCCTACTGCCAGATCAGCCAACACTGGAATTCCGAACTGAGCTAGGTGCTCTTTGTGACCGATTCCGGATAACATAAGAATCTTTGACGACATAACAACACCTAAAAAGAGGTCAATATTTCAATTGTTTGCAATTGAAGTCACTTTTGTTTACATACCCGCAGACAAAATAACTTCTTTGCGAGCACTCACTGTATATGTCTTTCCCTTTCTATCGAATTGAACGCTAGTAGCGACCAGTCCCTCGTGTCCTCCTTTGCTGAACAGAATTTTAGTGACAAATGCCTCAACCAAAATGTCGAGATTTTGGGGTCGGGGCAATAAATATGCGTTGGCAATACTGTGTCGAGTGCCGGCATCAATATTGGACTGGGCAATCATCGTTCCCACCTGAACAGGACCATTTATATCAGTAGTTTTTAAGCCAATTTCGTTAACCGCTCTTTCATGCAATTGTATTATAGGTCTGGGATTAGTATCAGACGACACTACAAGAGGACCAGTAGTGCCGTGATATCCAGGATTTGATGCAACGATTAAGGGGTCCGTATTGTTCTCAGATTTAAGCCAATAGGGGAGTACCTCCTTATAGCTCCAGCCTTAAGACAAATATTGAATTCACAGAATAATTGAAAGGACATACCCGTCGCTCCATACTTAGTGGCCCACTCGTCATAATGTCTTCTATTACCTCGATTATAGTGCATACCATTGAAAGAGGACGAACCCCCTAAAAGCTTGCCCATGTTCCATTCAACACCAACACCAGTGAAGTATGGTTGGGGTACAGTTCTGAAATTCCAGTCCAGATCCGTACCGAGTAGAGAGTCGGCATTCGCTGGTATATCACTCACAACAGTTTGAGGTCCTCCAGCCTCCAGAAGAAACACAGAGGCGCCGGTATCAGCAAGTCTTCGGGCGACAATACCGCCTCCAGTGCCGGAACCGATGACCACATAATCATATTCTTTCTTCCATTCATTTAACTCAACATTTCTGTTATAATTACTCTGTCTTTCGAGGGTTAACAACGAAACGGTCATCATTTGGATGACAAGACTCAAAGGAGTCGGTAAATAAAAATTGGTTAACATTTTCGTGACTAAAGGGTCTCTCTCTTTACAATAAACCCCTTTTATGTTTTTCTTTCAAATTTATCCTAAGTTTAAAACCTATAAACAATACAAACATATATTGAATAGAAAGTCAATAATTCAATTGAATTGAGTCCATACAAACTGAACACAGAATTTCGAGCACTGAATCAAATCATTTACAGATCATTATTGAGAGCAAAGGATACCTGTTTTTACACAAACCTTCGCTGACGTACTCTAAATGTAATGAAAGTATTGGATAAAACAAAGTCCAGCCTAAGGTCTCCTCTAATCTATTTATCAGAACTAATGAGTAAAAGTGTTGTAAATTTAGGAATTGATAAAAGTTTTACTCGTAATTAACTTAAAGATGAAAAGTTACTCGAGTCTAGAGATGAAATTTGTTGTTATCATCAATACTTCTTTTACTAACTTTTGTGAACAAATTTTGAATTTGAACTCATTTTTGAAAGTCTTTGAAAAACAACTAATATTAGGAAAGGCGTGAAATGCAGTCTTAAAGAGTTTGACTTACATTTCGTTGGTTTGCAATCAGATGGAAATGAAGACAAGAAAAAACTAATTAATTTTGGATCAATCCATCAATGAGTTGAAGCCAGAGTCCAGTCATAGAAGGAAACGAAAGAATACAAATGGAATAGAGTATAAAAGAGGAAAGGGATGTAAGTATTATCAATAAATGCAAAGAGAGAAGAATGCAATCGAGATCAAATTAACAAGTAAGATTACCCAAGCTCTTAGACTACGAGTAGAGAGCAAAGTACATATTTTTAACTATAATAACCCCAAACCTGAAGGATTTAGCACTTTTCCATAGTCATTCTAAACACAAACTTGTATAATTATAAATATTGTGTATAAAAATGAGCAAGATATAGTAAAGTTATTTTGCTATTGTGATCACCTCATCATAACTTTCATTCAGTGACTAAATATGTGAACATCTCTTCAGTCGTCATAACAACAGACTGTTTGTCAACATTTGACACAAATTTCACTAAA
>JAQIWF010000868.1:0-15035 GCA_034694965.1 Ceratozetes gracilis
TGGTAGTCAATGAGGGGGCAGCAAATCTTCCTGCCGCTGCAATTCAAGTGAGGACAATCAATTCGGACATTTAACTTTCCACAATGTGTAGTTCAATAGTTGAATAGCTAAAAGGACTCATCAGTACTGTAGTATATGCTATGAGTCAAGTCCTCACATCTATTGACTTACTTTCAAAGTATTGCTTTAAAACACTTTATTGACATTTAATTGATTTAAAGACTTCCAAAACATTAACCAAAAGTATTATTATTATTGAAATTATAACCAAAGAAGAAATCTTTGTCTCATTAATACAGTTATTGACAAACACTTAAACAGTCTTTGGTTTAAATATAAATAAATTTGAAGCAAAACAAGACTTCATTGAATCGTTTGACTCATTTTGAGGACAAATTGTTGGCACAAAATGAATGCATCGGTTGAAGACATTGAAAGACTGATTCGTGAGTTGTATCACAACCACAACCATTTAAGTCAAGTGGAGGCCAATCAGTACTTGACATGTATTCAGGTGTCAACTGAGGCGTGGGGTCTGTCGGCGGCTCTCCTTAATCCGTGTAAAGCGGTTGAAGTCCAATACTTCGGCGCTTCCACTCTATACACAAAAATTGTTAAATTCTTTCATGAATTGGATCCTCAAAAGCAAATGGATCTGAAGAACCAATTGATCCAATTATTGGTTTCTTACCTATCGTTTGATGGCTTAAGAATAGTGGAGACGAGAATTGTTGTCTGTTTGGCCGCATATGTGGTCCGGTCAGTGGCCAACTGTTGGGAGAACGCCATCACTGATTTGGTCCAAACATTACAACCAAACAAATTGTCTCACATTTCGGTCAATCGAGTACTTCAAGCATTGATGGATCTCTTGTCTACAATACCTGAAGAATTTCAAACAAGTTATTTGACACAACACCAGAAGATAATCATCAGAAGTGCTTTATTGAAGTTTAACGAACAGATCTTCTCAATAGTTTTGGCCGTTTTGTCAGAACCACAGCTCTCCGAAGAAATAAAAAACTCTGCGATTAAGTGCTTTTCTAATTGGTCTCAAAATACCGGTCCTTTGATTCTGGCCGACAATCACGAAGACATTGTTTTGCTAATTCTTCGCTCTGTTTGTGAGGAGAATTTGAGTCAAACCTCAGTGGAGGCGATGACTAATATCTATTCCCACCCAGAAATGCATAAACAGCCAAACCTTGTCTTAAGACTAATCGACAAAATGATAGCTTTGGAACCAATTTTGGATAAATGCATACAAGAAGGCAATCAGGAGATGGTTAACAGTATATACAGTCTATTCATTCAGATCGCAGAAACTCATTCCCGACTTCTTTTGGATGCAGTGATCGATAAACCCCAACATCGGGACAATATTCTGAAGACTATATCAGTAATTCTTAAGTGCAGTGCAACCCCTGGTTATTATTCAATCGATGAGAACTGTAGTGAACAGGCCTTCAACTTCTGGTATACTCTTCAGGACGATATCATAGCTTCAGATGAGTCCCGAATCGAGACTTATATAACTCTTTTCAATCCGTTATTCCATTCACTAATCGATGCATTTCTGGTTAAAGTCCAATACCCGTCCCCTCATATCTTTGTCAAGGATTGGAGTGATTACGACAAAGAGAGCTTTCGATGTTATCGACAAGACATCGGCGACTCATTCATGTATTGCTATAATATTCTTCGGGTATCAATGCTATCGAGTCTTTTAAGTCATTTCCAATTGGCTGCCAATCATATGACGACACAACTGAGCAAAGATGAGAACAAGTCGTGGCAATATCTGGAGGGAGTTCTCTATGCCTTCAGCTCTATAGCAGAGAACGTCGACGTTTCAGAATCCGTTTATTTGCAACAAATATTCGACACTTTACCGAATATTCCGTTCACTTTAGTCTCATCCCCGCGACTCTTAGCCACAGCTATGGATACTTTAGCCGCTTATAGTGAATGGATTTCCCATAACAACCAATATTTACCGAATGTGTTATCACTTTTGACAATTGGTCTCAAATCGCACCAATTTGTGACTACTTCGGCGACAATGGCTCTTAAAGATATCACTCGAGAGTGTCAACCAGTGATCAGACCCTTTGCTCAACAAATACTTTCCATATGTGAGGACTCTTTGAGTTATGATTCGATTCTTAAACCAAAAGAAAAATCTCGAATAATGTGTTCGATTGGTCTGACTCTGTCTGTCCTCCCAATCGATCAAATAATGATTGGAGTCAACAAACTTCTGACACCAATCGTTACAGACATTCATAATGTTCTCAATCGATGTCATCAATCGGCTAACGGTGACGACCAGACCATAAGAGCTCATATGTCCTCACAGTTAACAATGATAGCTATGCTGTTCTCAACTCTTGACGTCAACCTTAAAAGAACTGATTTGGACGAAGTGGACAACACTGAGAACAAAGGCAATGGTCAGAGCTGTCAATCGGTGAATAGTCAAACACCGCAACCGATATACATAATTCTGGAACAGGTATTGATTTGGAAGAATCGCAATAAAATTTAACTCAATTTGTTTAACGCATAGGTTTTACCGATTTTCATGAGTATTGGCAGCAAATGGCCGACCGATGAAACAATAACTGAATCTCTCTGTGATTGCATAAAGAAATCGGTGACCACTTTATTGGATCAAATCAAACCACTCGTCCATAAAATATTAGAATTACTTTTATATTTGTATTCCGCTTCGTGTCAGACATCAGTTCTCGAAATATCCAAACATTTGATAATTCTTTTTGGAAAAGATATTGATTTGGAAAACGATTTGACCGAATATTTGGACAGAATATGTAATCACACTTTGAATAGCTGTCAAACAGATGTCAGACAACAAACAGCTCTTCTCGAAGTGTTCTTCTCTGTGATGGCGAATATCGTAAAAAAGGTTTCACCGATTTTTAATCGCAATTCATTGGATGTCTCCAATCTGTTCCGTTGTGCGATGTCTGCCCTTATTCTACCCGAGAAGCCAACTGTTCGCTACAGTTCTTCATTTATAACTGAATTCGTAGTTCTGAGCCGAGAGATCGAAGCAATGAATAAAGTGGTAAACGAAGAGTTTGATAATCTGGTGGCACAGGTGTTCGCTGTGATTGGCGGCACTTATGATTCGCCCCGTTCTGTGGTCGAGCATATGGCAGATATTCTGATGGCATTGAATTGGAAATATTTTGATAATCTCAGCCGTGCTATGAATTCTTTGGTACAAAAAGACGGCTTTCCTACCAATAATGTGAACAGAGAGCAAAAGACTCATTTCGTTCGACTAATTCTGACCCAAAGAAAGAATAAAAGAAAACTTAAAGAAATAATTAACGAATTGAGTCTCACCTGTAGAGGGCTTATCGGCACAGAGTATAGCAATCAAATGATTAAACTACCCTTTTAGACAATTTCCACTAATCTGGGCTTTTGTTGTCACTCTCGACCAGTGATTGGAACCGATGACTAACACCTCTTTCATGTCTTTCTAACTCTTGTGTGAAAGTAACTCAAAATATTGAATACCTTTTATATATATTTATATAAAAGTTAACTCTTTTAGTCTTTTCGATCGATTCATATTAAAAGCATTAATTGATTCCATAATAACTTATTTACCAAATCTAATGACTGTTATTTTGATTTCATTAAAACATTTAAATTCTTATTTGTTTCCCAATTATTTCATTTTTCTTCGTTTATAATCAAAAGCGACTCAAATCTCAATAAAGAATTTGTTTTATTTTCAAAATTCATTTTAAGACAAATATAACAAAAATATTAAAAATCGTTGAATATTTTTGAGTGGATTTCATACGACTAGTATTACAACAGATTTGTATAAATTGAGTCAATCTTTGAGTGAAAAATAACATAAAAGAAGTCCAATCAATGCTTCCATTATTTAATTTAAATAAAATGAAATAAAATAAACTATTTTTTATAACAGAAATCGATTAAACTTAGAATCTTTTCAATCATTTCATTCTAAGAATGCATAGAATATTTGAAAACTAAAATATAGATATTATTTCCTTTTCGTTATCGGATTGTTATAATTCCAGTTATCACCCAAACTATGGAAGACCTAAAAACAAATTATTAAATCAATTAGAAAAAGGACTACTTCTGTCAAATATAATTGATCAAATAGGGTACTTTTAATTGATCATGGGCATAGATCGGATTTTACTCAATAATTGGGATATTTTGGTCCAAATACCCGATTAGGATTCTGCCAAGAATTTACCCAAAGTATGCCCAGGTTGAGAGAACTTAATTAACTTTTACCCAGTGGTAAAAGATCTTCTAGTAATTCAATTATTGGGGAAAAGTTAGAGATTGAGTGAAAACATTACCCTATTATCCCATTTGACTCCTTTGTCTTGTCTTTCTTTGACGAGTTCTCGCTGTCTCTGTTCAACAGTGAACTTGGCAGTGGTGGCAGCGCTCACCTCTTGCTTTTTAAGGGCTGCCGTCACGTCTTTCCAAAGAAAACGAGATTCATATTCTTCCTGCTGTCCAATAGGTTTGACCTGTTTTTTGATGATAGGAATTGATTTTGTATCGACAAATACTTGTGTTTTGCCGGTTTGTGAGCACTTGGATGTCATCAAACCATTCCATTCGCCAGAAACAGTCAAAACAGACTTTTTGGTTGGCGGAGGACTAAACACTTCGGCACTGATTCGATGTTTTTTGCCGCCATAGAAGGGCTGTCCAATTACTACATTAAATCGTATCAAAGGGACAGACATTCATACCTTTGTTTGGAATTCAATGTTTGCAGAATATCCTGTCTGTTGACAATTAATAGTGACGGGTCCGCCCAATTCAACCCACGGCACAGTCAATATGGATCGGCCGTAAGCACTCGGAAAAGTACAAACATATTCCTCTCCCCTATCCAACAGATATATGGAACCGACGCCAATGTTGTTGACACCAATACTCAGTCCTAAGAATTTACTTTTTGTCCAAATATGGGCTAAAATTTGGGAAAATTAAATAGTTTTGAATGAAAGCAATTGTGAATCAAATACCGGAACACATAATTCGTTTTTCGACATTTTCGGCATAAAAGGCAGAAATGGGCGGATGATGTGATACCTGTTCTGCAACGAAAGTCAAGTTTGTTGTGTCAGCCCAAGGCACGGGTCCCTCCGATACTGTTTGTTCCTGTGTTTAATAAACATTATTAGGGCTCATACTATATGTCAATTTTATTGAACTCACTTTGGGTGGCACTCCGGGAATATTCCAGTAACATTTGAAGACTTCTCCCAATACCGGGTTGTATGGCTTTTTGGCGATAGAGCTCTTCCGTCCCGCATGAAAGGCCGATAAATACCACTTCAGGACCTGAATCATACGGTCCTCAGGTGTCTGACAGTCAGTAATACTACAAAACAAACATTTATTTAAATTTCTATAAATTGTAATTTAAATGAGGAAATACCTAACAAAGAGATCCGGGTGTGCGAAAAAGTCAGCATACATTTCCAGAAGGGAACGCCTTTCCAAAATAAATGTGGGCAAAACTACTTTTGTTAAATCCATTCCAATTTTGACTTGAGATATGAGATGAGAGATAACCGAACCATGATTCTCCATGGTACCCAACTCTTCCTCTTCGCTTTCATACATTAAATCGTAATCAATAGAAATCTGTTCACAGTTTTGGTCCTTCAAAGACAACTCATCCAAAGTGTCGACTGCTTTGGACACACTCTCACCAATAGGTTTGGTCATCAGAGAAGGCGAAGAGGAATCTTCGGGGGCGTCATAGAAATCGTCGTCATCGCTACTACTGTAAGACACTTCCGGCACAGAATGTATATTAAGAACCGATTCACAGACAGAGTTGCGAACGACAGGAAAATTATGTTCAGTTAAGTTGTGATGACTAGAAGTCGACACAACTCTATCGTAACTATTGTCCGATTGTGTGACTTCACTGAATACCTCTTCGTTGACCGATGAGTTGGAAGTGGAGGCGTTTCCACTATTAGATGAGATTAAAGTGCCGTTCACTGGATGTGTTGTGTTCTGAAGGAATATTCTTTAGTTAAGAGAAATAATCGATTCAATGGTTGCAAACCTTTGCGATTTGTAACAACACTATCGTATGTTTAATGCCATCCAAAAGAGTCAATGTCTTCACTTTAATGGCTAATAGTTTTTCTTTGTCGGCTTCATTGGAAACGTTGTCTATTCTGTGATCCAAGTGTCGCACTTGACTTATCACAAGCTGTAAGTAAGCGTCAGTTTCGGTAAGTTTCCTCTCGAAGTCAGAAAGTGTCGGCACTTGGCTCTGATCGCTCTTTTTGTTGCGCCTTCGATGTGTGTGCCTCAGAATTGTGTCCTCTAAAGCTGTTACCCAACGAGTCCTCTCTTCAGCGTCATGTGCTTTAGACAGGAATCAAATCACAAGTTATTTCTCGTTTAAGAATTTTTAGGCAAAGTTTCGATT
This sequence comes from Ceratozetes gracilis, assembly GCA_034694965.1. NCBI lineage: Eukaryota > Metazoa > Arthropoda > Arachnida > Sarcoptiformes > Ceratozetidae > Ceratozetes > Ceratozetes gracilis. The sequence continues at coordinate 6,500 of JAQIWF010000868.1, forward strand.
AAAAGTCAAATGGTTTACAATTATAAACTATATTTAGCCGAAACTCATTTCAAGAATGAAAAGAAGTCAATCGTAAAGACTTAATTGAATTTCGATTTTTATTTGTGTACTTTTGATGACATGGAAACAAACATATTGTCCTTATTATAGACTTTCATTTGTCATGTATTTTATAATCAAATCGCTATATAATCGCAAATGAAATATCAAAAACTTGTGCTGTTCTGTCGTTTTGCGCAAAAACGATATGATTCTGAGAATATAGACTAAATTGAATCATAAATCAGAGGATGCGTACAACACCTGACATATCATTCAAATTATTTGCACGTCTCAACTAGAATACGGTGAAAATAATTGAGGTTGGTGAGATACAAGGTTATCGATCTCAACAAATCAATAGTCTTTCCCCTATTCAATGGTTTCTGAATTGCATTAAACAAATACAACAAAATTAATGACAAATTAATGTTCGTCTTTGAAATGAATTTGTTTTCAATTTTAAGACCATTTGAGTGAAACAAAGCAATTATATAAAGCTATTCAAAAGTGGATAAAATTGTTTGGTATAGAAGGAGAGGTTGAATACCTTGGAAGTGAAACATTTTTCCGTCCACTGTAATCGTGAAAGTGCTGTCGTCTTCGTCGTCGATACCGATTACCGCTCCCTTTGATTCACAATTAATGTCCAAATTATTAAAGAATAACAATATATATGTCGAATGAGTTCTTCCTTTGCTCTAAAGCTAACTTGCTTATTTCAATTTTTTTTATTTTAATATCTTAATTATTTATCATTAAGATATGAAAGTGTATAATAGAAAGCTTATTGAATAGTAGCTAGGTCATTATCATATTAATACTACAAGATATCTGACTTAATAAGATTCTAGTAATTCGCACTTTGATTGATAAGATTGACTATAAGTTAAGTGAAGGGTAGAGACGTTTGAGCCCTAATAGTCCTAATAGTTTAGTCATTTAACATATTTGAACAGACCTTAAGTCTGACACATCCTCTTCGGTCTCCTTTAATCATCTTTTCCTTCGACTAAAACATTAAAAGATTGAAATTAAATGAGAAATACATTGATTGGTGATATTTACTGTATAATAGCTGAGAAGACCCGCGTTATCGTCCAAAACAAACCTGATTTGAGAAATGCATTCAAATTGATTCAAATGAATATTACTTTCGGCTTAAAATGATTACAACATTACTATCTCTAAGCCTTTGACTATTTGTTATAAAATTATGATAAAAGTTGTAAATCGACTCAACCTCTGAAAATTGACATCAATTTCACACTTCATGACATCATGTGATTCATAACTCTTTTATACTCTAATTCACAATAAGTTCGAAATGAGTGACAATTGATATGAATTTAATTGAATTTAAGCCAACATTTAAATCAAATGAGTGACAAAAGAGGGGATAATTTACTAACATTTAGTACTATAGTTATGATCCAATTATAAGTGAGACAATTGGACCACATCTCACACTTAGGGGAGGAGTTCTTAACAATCTAGCAACAAGGTTAATTTCAAGTTTATTATATCTCATTATAATCTCAATTAAGTAAAACTCTTATCATTTTATCATTAAATCTGAGGTAAGGATATATGGAGTACCGAATGGGACTCCCATTATGGGAGGCGTCCCCTACACTCCCCTACACTCTCAAAGCAAATGAGTTTTGACGCAAATGTTATTTAAAAGTAATTTAAAGAGAGTTTACAAATTGATGTCTCAATTAAATGCATACCATCTGTATTGCCATCCCTTCATAACATTAGTCCATTTACAGAGCGGTCCTTCCATTGCAATCATCCTTTAGTCGGCTCTCCGAACAATTACCGTTCAATTAATTAAAGTAACGAAATGTTTATAATAACATAAATTGTATAAAATTTTCTGATTATTTATTAATCAAATAAATGACTGATTTTTAACTAAAAGTGGTTATCAAAAGAGTGAACACAAAATAATACAATATTTTGTTGACATTTAATACAATCGATCGCTCTTTCGATTAACTCTTCTGTCTATTAGTTGTCAATAAAAATAAAACTCAAAATTAAATGTCTTTTAAAGGACTCCAAGCGTTAAACAAATAAAATATTTTCACTTATTTTTATGACTCAATATATTCACAAAAAGGGATGATTTGAATGCATTTTTCAATGTTTTATTAATGGATTGTTTGGAGTCACCACTGGTTTACACATCTGTCCATTGGATATGTTTTTCGGTTCCAAACATAGATAGCAATACTTTAACCATAAAATCATTGATTTCCTTTCAATAATTAGGGGGTTCTTACCATTGATTTTAATTCTAATTAACTTAAATAACTCATATTTCCACATTTGCTTTATTAAATTAAAAAGTATTATTTTAATTTAAATTGGCTCTTATTGGAAAATAGAGAGATGTACCTTGTTTATTTTGATCAAATGAAGAGTCCCCCTAAAAAGCCTGAGCAGACATTGGGCCAAAAGTTATGAATGAAGAGAAAACGGTTGAGAAAAGCGCTAAAAAGTTATCAATTGAATAGAGTTTTGACTTTTGTTCTCAACATTTAAAAGATTGAGATTTAAATTGATTTGATTTATAGATGTATTGAAAGTATGAGTGCTTTGAATCACTTAAATATTGCAAATCAAAGCCATGATATGTTTAGAGCCACAAAACTGGTAATTATTCCTCTAATTGTCTTCACTTACATTTAAAGATTAATAAAATGATCCATCAATTAGTGGAACGAAGTGTTGCACTCCTTCTTCATTGGAGTTCAACCGAAGAAACACAGGAAACACATGAAGACTCATCACAACTCTTTTGTCGCTTCAGAAGCAGTCGATTGGCTCTTAAGTTATCTCCAAATGAGTCCACATTTCGCCGAACAGCAGATCTCGAGGTATAGATAGTGAATGATATCCCAAACTTTTGGTAACTTTTAATCTTTGATAGATTTCAAGCCATAAATCTTTTGCGGAAGTATTTGAAAACAGATGTCATTGAAAGAGTGGACTCAAAGAAAGAGAGTCAAGAATTTCAAGACAACAAAGACTTATATCGGTTCACAAGACATGCCAACGAAAACCTTCCATTCATTTCGAGTACAGACCTAAACCCCAGACAATATATGGACTCAACGCCGAAGTCCTCCAAAAGTGATAATCAAATCCCGAATCTATTAAATGAATTGAATTTAAACGAAAAGAGCGAATCATTTAAACAAATTCTCTTCAATAAAATGCTTGAATTGGTTCCAAATATCGATGACTTTGTTCGAAGAGATGACATAATGTCAGTGATTCTGATGCATAACATGACTCGAGTCAGTAGTAATGGTGTCGTCCAACTCACTGACAGGAGTGAAGATCTTCCCCATTGGGTGATGTCAGCCATGAAATGCTTAGCTAATTGTGAGTCCATTCCCTTCTTGTCTGGCCATTCATTCAATAGTATATTTTAGGGCCCAAAGCCTCGGGAAGTGGCAGTTGTTTACCCAAATATCCCGGATTTGAAAACGATGTGTTCGCTGTCGTGAGGGACTATTTTGTGAATATAGGCATACCTTTGATCCCAAACCAATTGTATGCTTTGATTATTCATATGTACGACAAGTTTTCCATAGAGTCTGCAGTCACTCAAAACTATTATAATGTGAATGCATTTCATAACTCAAACATTTCACCCGTGGTCTCAATTGTCAATAAAATGAAGAGTCATTTGAATTCCTCTGAAAATCTGTTAAAAACGTCGACTCCAATACTCGAACCTCAAACAGCGCCGACAACTGTGGAATTGCCTCCAAATCATGTCTATGAGACTGTGTTTATGGGAGACATTCCTGTCACCAAAATTGTGTCAATCGATGAACTGACGAATCTCTTCACAAACAATCCTCGACTCAAACGAAACAATTCTTTTCGAAACAATTATTCGAATAAAAATGTTTTGAATGAAAACAAAATCGTTGGAAATACTCGATATGTGGACGCAGTGACGACAATACCCCGCTCTGGAAGACGCCTTCAAAACACATTTAAGAGTCCAATTGTTGATAATATTTACAAAAGTCAATACGAATCTCCCGATTCGAGCACAAGTAGTAATAAGAGTGGAGTCGGTTATTATAACTTTGGGTTTGCTATGCAGAGTCCAAACGAAGACGGAGAGTATATGCTCTGCAAAAGTGTGTCCTCTCTCTCATCAATTAATTTATCTCCAAATCGATACAATCACTCAAAAGACAATCTGAGCGCTCAGTTCTCTAAGTCTTCAAATGAATTGTCGCACAAAACCAAATGTACTACAATTGGTGACAGAAGTGAAGACAAACTTTTAAAAATACTCCAAATGAGTCTGTTTTTGATGCCGCCCTCCAATAGACGACATTTACATCTTTTGCTAAGACTTATCTCAAAAATAATCGAAAACAAAGAAATTCATTTCAAATTAGAGAAAGGGATTGAACTCAAAGATTATGTATGACTTAATTCTGTTGTAATTACTCAAACATTTGCTTTATTTTTGATTTGAACTCATTTCAGATGATAAAGACATTCACGCGAAGCATATTATGTGCGGACAAAGAAATAGCTTTCAATGAACTCAAAGCACAGAAAGTGGTCTCTATTTTGCTCCGCAATTGCAAAGACTTATTCAAAGTTCCCATCGATTTAAAAGAAGAAATCGACAGACATTTGGTCGAAAAGGCTAAGCGGGTAATTATGTTGACCTTGTTATGTTCACTAAACCTGCAACTTTTGTAAACTTAATGTTAGCTTAAATCATGTAAAGCATTCCATTACTAAAGTATTTGAATTTTACAGAAACTGTTCGGAGAGAATCAAAATCAGTTTTGCCAACAAATAACAAGTGAAGAATTTGAACTACAGAGGGATGTGTTGTCTGAATACGCTTTGGCCGACCTCTTGAAGAGTATTATGACTGACGACAGACTTACAGATAGGGATAAACTCAAATGGATTAAACAGTTTAAGTCATATCACCCGGAAGTCTATGATCTCTATTTCACGGATCAAATCAAAGTCAAACAAAATCATAAAAATAACGATAAAAAGAGAATTAATTCTCAAAATTCTAATTTATTTAAAAGATTTTTATCGATTCGGTTATGAATTTATAGTCTTATTAATGGACCAAAGAATCAATTATTAAATCATTAATTCAATATTTGTTATTAAAACACAATTTGTTTAAAATAAAAAATAGTGGACAACAATAAAGTGATTTATATCTGAAAATCAAATAACTTATCCTGACACAACCAAAAATAATTCTCTTGAGCAGGACAGAACAGACAGAACACTCTAAATGAGCTCAAGGCTAGACGTGTGGTGACTAATACTGTCTGCACTGTACACAACTTATGAGATAATCGAGATATTAGTCACTAACTATTCTAAGCATTAAAATTATCATGGTGATATATTAAAATTGATGTCAATAAATGTGTTGTCAATAAATAGCAAAATAAGAATATACACTATGAGGGAAGTTAAATGTCCGAATCTGATTGTCCTCACTTGAATTGCAGCGGCAGGAAGATTTGCTGCCCCCTCATTGACTGCCATGTTAAATGAGTTACCTACCCATCACTTTATATTAGAGTTTAACCTTTTGGGTATTACACTCTTTATGTGTGAACTTAGTGTTTGCTCATAGAGTGTGTATTAGTAGCTCAGCAAATAAAGATCAGTATAATACTTGCTTTATCTAGTGTATAATACTGGTTGTTGTTATCTTTAATGAATGATTTTCCAATATCATATCAATCCATTCGGACATTTAACCTACATAAACCTGTATACTGAAAAATAAAGAAATAATCGTATAAATCCAAACAATAAATTTTCCAATCGTTGCTATGGATATTAGAGAGCGCTTTCAACACTCACATATTGAAAGCAGAAATGCACATTATTAATGCAATTTATAAACAATAAACAAAAACATTGATCTCTTCACTGATTGGCTTTCAATATTTTGTTGTGATCGACAGATGGGATATGAGATAAACCCAAAGACAACGCAAATATGGGGACAAAGTGTTAATCAAAAAAATTCAGATTTAAAGAGAATTTAACACGTTAACCAGGGGTAATACTAGGCTAGTATTACTAGCCCTTGGTGAAGGCAGTTTTAGCAACTGGCTTAAATGTCCTCGTATCATTATATTGATATATCGTTATATCAATTTTTCACAAACCAATAAATTATTTAAATCAAAAAATCAATACTTAATAAGGAAATATAGTTTTTAAAATAATAAAGTTTTCGGAGTATATACACTCACATCTCTCTAATTTCACATAGTTAGGACCAAACTTTAAGGTATGTGAATTTAGACAATGTGAAATTAGACAGGAAGATATTATGCAAACTTAGTAATTTGGGTTTCAAAAATGCTTAATATAAATATGAACTTCAACATAAATTGAGAATGTTTCAAATTTAATTAAATTTAATAGATTACCTTGTATTAAAAAAATTCTTATAAAGATATGATTCAAAAAATCAACTGTTCTAAAAAAATTATGATAAATCTTAATTTTTATTGTGAATTTAGAGAATGTGAAATAAGAAAGATTTAAGTGTAATTTGAAAGTTTATCTCCCGTTACTTTTTGGAATAATAATTTCCCATAGGCACAACTTTATAGTTAGATAAGAAAAGAGTCTCAAGGGACCTTGCCCTATCTTTATTGACAAATTAAAAAACACATTATGGCTCCAATCAAAGCTAATTAATTAATTTATCGAAAATTTTTGAATTTTTAAAATAAGATTAAACTAGCTTAAACTGTACCTAATTCTATGTTGGGATATGCTTTGACTACACACTCGCTACAAACCAATTAATAATTAATATAATTTTAGTAATAAATATAATCTTAAAACTTAATATGAAAATTAAAATTTTTTAATAATTTAACATTACATCTTAAATCAAATAATTTAACTAAAAAACTCAATAATTTCAAATTTGAACAAAGAACAAATATCATACTATTAATTAACATTAAATTCTACATCGGAATCATGTATCATTTGTTATGTTCTGCCATTTGAATCTTTATGTCAAAAATCGAATAACTCGAAAAGTAACTTAGCTAAAATATTTTAATTTTCATATTTGGTTTTAAGATAAAATTTGACATTAAAATATTTTTTTAATTATAAATTTTGGTGTGTAGCGAGTTAGTTAAAGCATATGCCTCATATGTGTAACTTTTAATGGGCAATACAATATCAGTTATGGTCGTCTTTAAGTTTTTATTAAATTCTTGTTTCATATTTCTTAACTTTAATAATAAATTATATTTTAGAAAAAATTTGAAGTTTTAATAAAACTAAAATTTTATATTCAAGAGAGATTTAAAATGTGCATATCAATCGATTTATTTTGTAATCGCAAGCATTATTGATGGCATTTTAATAATTTTAAGAATTACTTTCAGCTATCCAACTTGAAGTTGAGTTTTAATAAAACTAAAATTTTATATTCAAGAAGAATTTAAAATTTAAAACTTTACATTACATTCAACGCATATAAGGCTGATTATCTATGCATTCACAAATTAAAAATCATTTAATGTACCAAGGTATGTTTAACAGTAACATAAAGGGTCCAACTTCGCTCTTCAAATTAATTTTACTACAAAATCTAAAATAATTCGAGTTTTATTTTATTATTTTTGCAATTATCCCACTTGTAATAATTATGACTTTCACAGTTAGATTCTTTATATCCTGAACCGTCGGTTTAATGATAGACAACAAAACCAATAGTTTTTAATAACTTTAATTTTTATGTTCACTAAATGAGAGTTAGATCTGAAGGGAAGTGAGTTTAACATTAGGTGAATAGGAGTGCGGCGATGGGTGTAATACATATAACTAAAAGGACTGGCATTTAAAGGATTACATATTCAAGGTTAACATGGGTACAAGGTATACAATATGAAAAGCAATAAATATATACATGTTGCCATCGGCAATCTAGGACCGTTATCTGTGTTTGATGGAAAAAATGTCGACGGATTCTGTTTATCAAGGATAATGTTGAAGCGATCATCAGCTAGGTCATCTTTAAAGCATTTACTGCAAATAAAAATTAAAGTTGTAGATATAAAATGGGGTTATTTTGGAAATGCAAATATTTAAATTTCTAACGCAATCATCATTATAAGAGTCATTATGCATACAAGACAAAACTACGATAATATGGTATTCAACGTATAAATACTGTCATATTTATAGAATAATGGAATAAATGTGCATGTGCATTAATTAAATCAGGGTTGAGCAAGCTCATAGTCAAAACGGGGCTCAGATATACAAATATAAATGCTTTAGAGATCAAAGTTCAGCTTTTGAAGTTAATTCTGACCTATCCAAGCAACAATAATTTTACTGTCCCTGGTTTGTTTACTTGTTGTTATGTGGGTTTCTATGTGGGGTTGACAAACCATACTCTACAAAACCAAAGAGA
>JAQIWF010000869.1:0-15034 GCA_034694965.1 Ceratozetes gracilis
TAATCGGGTCCTTTACTAATAAAAGGATAAAGATGAAACTGCTATTCTCTGAAATTCCGTATTTCTAGCTTGTTTTTGTTATAAAGCTTTATAAATTTAAAAGTGTCATTAGAAAAATATCATTTTTTCAAAAAGGTTTTCACTATACCATGTGGAATAAAAAGGCGCAAAACAATGTCAAGGAAATTTCTGATTTCAGTATTTTTGTACTGGTGAATGTTGATTGGCTTTATTTTATTTTTTTAATACCATCACCAAATTATTTTGAATTTTTACTGAATTATCAGACTTAGCATGATCTACAAAATCCCTATTTCAAATATTGTAATATCTCAAATTTTTAAAAAATCATCATGATAAAAAAAATTCAAGAGTATCTGTAAAGTTGTTTTTGTGCCATTTTATTTTACAAAGTGAAAAACTTTTTGAGTAAAGTATCATGGTAATTCTCTAATGACACGTATGAATTTTTAAATTTTTACATGATGGTAATAAAATTTGTTCTTGTGTTATAACAAAATTACAAATCAATAATACCACAATAACCTTGTTTTTCAGCTGTATGGGCAATATAGATTTCGGCTGTATGACTTGGTGAAAAATTAGTATTTTGATGCACTGTTCAAATCATTACTTTTGAGGAAATTAAAAGCGAATGATAATTATGACTAATCTCGAGAACCTGATTATTGTGATCAATGGTGCGGACAATTGAATCTTTAATTAAACACAATGTCTTTTATTTATATACAGTCAAACGCTAATAATAGAACTACATATTAGTGCACCACAAGTTTATCAAGGTTATATCTTAAATTATACATGGGGAACTCACCTAGAAACCCACCTGGCAACCAAAATAAACAAGAGTGACCAACTTAAATGGATTGTATTTTTAATTGATTTAAAATTAAATAGGATATTAATAACAAATTAAAATATAAAGTTTGACACTTGACAATTGATATATTGTAAAAACACATATGATCATTACATCAGGTTACCATTTTTGACATAACGAACCACTTTTTCATACATTTTCATCATATATGTCCTTCAATTGAATTGATTTAGAAGATTAAAATGATCATTAAATCAAATGTTATTTGTTTAAATATATTTTGTGCTACTTTGACCCTCAATTTTTGTGTTTATGTAACACACTGTAGTCACGCTGTAATTCGCTTTTTAGATGGTCACCTTAAAAGTTCCCCATGCATATCTTAAATCAATCTTAAATGATTTTCACATTTTACCAATTCTTAAGAAATTCTACATCAAATAAAGGAGGAATGGCAAATGGGAGGGTTAGTCCTAGAGCAAATATAATGACTTGTTAAGTGATTAATTTTGAGGACCAGCAAAAGTACAATCAAGGATAGATTTACTTTTGAGCATTTCAGATATAAAAGGAGTTCAATTAAGTTACTTAAAAAATTAAAGTTCAAAAGCGTAAGTATTTAATAATAATATCATTTTACGAACATGGTCAATTCTATTATATAATTAGCAAGTATAGTGTTATAAACTAATTTACTGTAATATGTCTGTGATGTCCGGAATCTCATTATTTATGATTCTGTTATTAAAGGGAATGTAACAAAACAGACACATAAAAGCTTCCGATGCGCTCAAAATCTTTCAATGGAAGGCCCTTTAAGTTTGTTAGACAGAGGTTGGACTGTATTTCATTTCTTTTAATCGATTTCAGTTCTAATCAATTGATAAATTTTGAACAAATTGTAAGTAAAGAATATTTTGGGAAAGTTGTTATCAGAATAGAAATACAAAGATAAGACATTTAGTGCTCCTTTCAAAGTATATCTCTTCTCAAAGTTTAATATTTGTTTCGATTAATGTTTTTGAAGTTCAATATTTGAAAAAATGGCTAAAATTTTAGGAATAGAATTCGCACCGATTTTAATACCGATTGAAAGACGACTCCAAACTCTGGCAGTCTTTTACTATTGCAGTGAATTCTTATTACTCGGATTCATAACGTTTTTTACACTTATTTTTCTCCTCTTTACTCAATATTATTTCATATCATTGCTATACTTTTCCTGGTTCATATATGACCGCAATGTTTGTAATCAAGGTATGTATCTCTCTTTCATTACTAGATTTAAATTGAAATTTTAATATTTTAACCAAATTATAATAAAATCAAGCCAAATTATAAATGTCAAAGATACGTTGATCAAAATGATCTAGTCCAAAAGTTTAAGAATAAATGTATTTTTTAACTAATATTCTTATCAATTCTGGTTTGAACTCAAAATATTCGAACTTTAAACCGATTTTAAGTCAAATGACTAACCGTTTGATAATAAAATCAATTCATTTGGAGTTTTATTTGAAGTAATGACCATTTAATTCACAAAATCAGACACATTCTAAGCACTCATGTAAGAAGACTTAATACCAAGGTCTTTTCTAATCCTCGAGGTTATGATAAATTGTAAAAATTATCATTTACTGATTTCGATAATATAATAAGAATTGATACCATGACAATTATCCAGTCAAATGTGACAATCGGTTTGCTTTTATTGAATCCATCAAATAATGGAAAGTTCTTCGATTGGATAATCTTTAAGTCATTTAAGTTCTCTTTTATGGGTGATATAGACTCGAAAGAATCAGAACATAAATATATAAATAATGATATTTAGCACAAATTTTGCTTAAAAGGGGGAAGAATTAACTATTGGGTGAGAAACTGGAACCTTTGGCGCCATTACTGCAACTACTTTCCATTGAAACTTGTTAAAACTCAAGACTTAGACCCAAATAAAAACTATATATTTGGATGTCATCCTCACGGGATTATGTGCGCCTCCTTTTTCGGCAATTTCGCAACAGAAGGAACTGGATTCTCTAAAATGTTCCGAAAAATAATTCCACATATTTTGACACTTGAGGGCCAATTCTGGTTTCCCTTTCACAGAGAATTGTTTATAATGACGGGTCAGTTAAACATACTTTTATTTTACTCCAACTTTAAATACATCTTTTGTTAAATCAATTATATGGACGGGAAGAACAGTAGTACTCAATCTATTATCTATGCCATAGGTGCCTGTGCCGCCACTAAGAAAAGTATAGAATGGCTGTTGAGGTTCGTCTCATTAATGCATCACTAATTTGATGTATAAAATCAATTAATAGTAAATCAGGTAAAGGGAATGCATTGGTTTTAATAGTCGGTGGCGCTGTCGAAGCATTAGATGCCGTTCCCAATTCACTGAATTTAACTTTGAAGAAAAGAAAGGGATTCATCAAATTAGCGCTCAGACATGGGTATGATTACCAAATAATCTATACTATTATCGACACCTTTTCCAATATCTAAAATTTATATTTAGATTCTGAATAATATATAAGTGATGTAAACATTTGTTGTTAGAGACCAGTAAACATCATTTTTTACATTTCCAATCATTTACATCAAAAAAAAATTCGTAGATTTTTAGGTCTATATCAGCGATGGCCAAGGGGGAGGAGATTAGCCTAAAACATCCATCTAGACTCAAAATTTGGCATTTACCACCACCTAGAACAGAAAATATTTGAAAACACGCAAAGGGTTTTGTTTAGAGCTGCCCTAAATATCAATAAAATTGAAATAAGCCGAAATATCGTAATTCAATATTAGAAACGTGTTTTAAACATTTTTAGAAAGACTATCTAGGAAGAAGATCTGAAAGATTCTCCCAAAGCCCCCTCTAGAACTTCAGATCTTGGCCATCCCTGGTCTAGATGCAGTTTAAATTGTGAATTCCATAACTTATTTTAAAGCTTATTTCAAATATCGGCAATCATTTCATAGTTCACAATAAACTATAGATGCCAAATGGGTCTGGCAAAAATAACCCTCCCCCCTCTAGGATTTTGATAACCTTAACATGTCTATAGACAAGCACTATGTCTGTCGAGGTTTTCAAATCCTGAGGGAGGGGGTATTTTAATCAAATATTCCGTATGATCAGTCTACCTTGCGCATACCTTGTTTTAACTTATCATTCAATAAATAAAAATGGTTATTTTTAAAATAAAGTGGGTGAAATTGATGCCAAAAATTTATTTCTAAATACAAATGTAATATTTGTTTTTCAGACAAATTTTAATTTAGTTAAATTCAATGAAATTAACTAAACTAGCAAAATTGTGTTTTATTATTATAGTTGTGAAGGAGTTGTCATGAATTCAAATACCATTAATAGAGATTTAATTCTTATTTTTAGTGCCTCTTTGGTTCCGGTTATCTCTTTTGGCGAAAATGATATTTTCATTCAGAAAGCAAAAGACGACAAATCCATTGTGAGACGGATCCAGGAAACTCTCACTGATAAACTTGGTTTCTCCCCTCCTATGTTCCACGGTTTGATTTATCCTTTTATTTATGATAATAGAGTACTGAATAGTGTTACTATAGGACGGGGTATCTTTCAATACAGCATAGGATTCATTCCTTTTCGAAAACCCATCACAACAGTTGGTGAGTGATTTCCTCCAAATTTAGTCGAAACAAGTTTTATATCTTATTTATTGAACTCTAGTTGGGAGGCCTATGGATGTGGTCCAAGTGGATAACCCCACCACCGAACAGATATGTGAACTGCAGGACAAATATATTGAAAATCTGAAGAATTTGTTTGAAGAAAACAAAAGTAAATTCGGTTACAAAGACTTAGAACTAAACATCAAATGATAACAAATAAATTAGTTTTCATTTCATTATTTTATTATAATTTCAGAGCTAATATTAGTTTTCTCTTAATTACCTTGGTAGTTTAGGTTAGTCCATGGATTTAAAGTGTTGATCTTATGCAGATTGTGTGAAATTAAATGACTTTGCTTGATTATATAAATATCAAAAATGGTAGGAATGCTCGTATATATACCATATATGAAAACATTCATTAATTATTCATTTATAATAGAAAAACCACGATAAAAATTATATATTTATACCTATTTCATTTAGAATAGAATATAATTAAATAATCAAGCAATAGTTTTTTGCACAATTCTAGGTGCCTTTCATAATTTTAGATATTTAAATTATCAAGCAAAATGGTTCACACAATCTGTATTATCGTTTTGTGTATATAGAATATGGCAAAAACATGGAGTTTTTTGCATTTACACCGGTGAGGTCCCAGGAAAAATTGGTAGGAATCCCCACAAAAACAAAGGCCACTCGATTTTAGCACTTTTTCCATTTTTACGAAATTTTGATCATTTAGTTAAATAATTGATTTTAACCAAACGAATGGCATTTACTTGTATTTAGGAACAAAATGGAAAAATTAAACTTGATCCCCCAAAGGTTAAGGTTGGTTTACTACCCTGGTCAAACCCATTCTCTAAAAACAGCAAAAATACTGCACCACGAGATTCCTATATTTTGGGATTTTGCCAAAACTACTCTCGAATTCAATAGATTATTGAAACTTTTTATGACTCCAACTATAATCGAAAATAAGATCAGAAGAACTAAATTAAGACAATCTTTAGTCTAAAAAAGTATATCTGAGAACTCCTTCAGTGAGGAGTAAAACCACTCTTAAAAAATAGTGGGTATTCTGTCTTAAGTGCATTCACCTGATAAATCAAATCTGAGAATGGTTTCAACTTGCATCAAATAAATTTTGCAATTAAAGTTGAATAAATTCAAATATTTGCTAGTTTACTAAAATGAGTAATTACTACGTGCTGTCAGGTTTGCATACACTTGCCTAGGATATTTGATAAATGTTGAGACATCCCTGCATTAACTGTTGTGAATCATTGGAATATTGATTATGTCATTACGAATAACATATTTAATGAATGACCCAATACTGCATCAGTTGGCGCAGAGTTTGTCGCATTGCTATTCACTCATTCCATTACTTCAACGGTAGAAGAGTTTCATAGTATTTGGAGAACACATCATATTATGTAATCATAGTTTCTATTCTTGCAATTCATTCGGCATTATATTCATTATTCAAATATTGAACCCAAAAGTCAGAAAATTGTGTTAATCTTATCGGTTCTTATTTTTATTATAAGATTTATTCCAAAGAGAATATAAATTGTGCACAATATATTGAATGATGTACCATGGTAGATACATTGATACATTGTACAAATAGAGCTGAGTCAAATTTGTTTTCCTCTTTCGTCATTGTTTTTCTCTTGAAATTTCGAAAAATTTCAATAGAAAACCGATAAGTTTTTGTTATTTTTCCCTGATCACCTTTCAAAATTGTGGAAAATTGCTCATGTGACACATCCTGGTGATGTGATCGAGCTTGGTCTACCGATCCCTGTTGCATAATTGTTCTTTTATCTCGACGTTTTGAAATTGCATTTAAGTTATTGAAGCAATTGAGTGCCGTTTGAATCAGATATGAAGTGAGGGCTGAAAAGTGTGTTCTTACATAACGTGAGGTACGAATGCCTGGAGGCCACACCCAAAGCATTGCTCAGGCATTCGAGTCAGTGCTGATGGCATAAACATCAATAGAGGTCTGCATTACATTTCCTCTTAATGTGATAGTCAAAAGTTTGGGCTAAAGTAGCCAGTTGTAATTGGCCAAATTGAGTTAGACGAGGGTCATTTCATTGCCCTTATAAGTTGTCGAGTGTGTGGTTGAGGGGTTGGGGTAATTGTTGGGGTATTTGTTGTCGTGATAGTTGGGGTGATTGTGGGGTAATATTGTGGGTAATATTGTGGGTAATATTGTGGGGTCTTATTGTGTTATTGAGCGTAAAATTGTGAGCAATGATAGGATTGATTGGTTTGTTATCATCTAATGGTTCAACAGTTGCTTTTGGTCTCTAAATGCAAACCCGACTCTCAAACAGATTGTTTTCCTTTGGTTTTAGACTCAGTCCAAAGACAGCGATTGTTTGTCACTGGAGTTGATCTCAAATTGTGATTCAAGTAATTATCTCTTTTAATGAGAATCTGTGGATAAGTAATAAGTAATATATTTTGTTAAGAATTGGTCCAAAAGTATTCAAATTTGATGATTGAGTCTATGTTTGTCTTCCGCTGTGCCTTCAGTTCACTGTTTGTTAACGATTTGACAGCTTTTGCTTTATTTTAATAATATTTTTAATATCAAAATGTGTTTGACTTAAACTAATTTTGATAAATGAAACGAATGGCCACTCCATCCAAACGACTACTACTCCACCCGACCACCACTTCTGACTACTAATCAAAAGAAGCCGAACCTAACTCTCGACCATAACTTCAGACAAAGTGAGTGTTAAATGATATCAACAATTGTTATAACTTTTAAGCCATTATTGCAATCAATTACTCAAATGAAGCGATAGTTTTCACACTTTCCTTATTTGGCTTTTGATTTGTGTTTGATTTAAACAATTGTTAGCAAAGAATGACATGAAATCGACAATAAGTTAAGGACTTATTTACCATTGGATTAGATTTACTGAAAACCGTTAGACATAGTCTTGAAGGCAATATATGAACACATATTTAATACATGGAGTCTATGGCTATAGTGCTCTCATCTCAAGGTTGTAATAAAGAGTCAATTTTATTATAAATGTTTGCCGTTATTGTAATGATTAGACATTAGACTAACTCTAATGTATGCATATCTCCAAAAGAGGCCAATATTTATATAATTACTGACAATCACTATATATGAGTGCATTAGATGTGCTCCAAATGCTTCAAATGTTCATCAAATCGTTAAATTTTGGCCAATTATAGCCTCTCTAATCCACAATTTGTTTTATTTAATGGCAGTCACCGTATCTATACGTAAATTATTAAATCACAAAATTTTCTCTCTTTTTCTCATTATTTTTGTGACAACAGTTTAAAAGATATTTTTATTAAAATTGATTGCTTTCTTCAAATGAGTCTTAAGATATTTTAAGGGCAGAGGGGGAGGGAGAGAGAAGCAGAGAGAGAAAGAGGAGAGAGAGAGAGAGTTTAAGCTAAAAAAGAAGTAAAAAGTTTCAACAGATATGCTTTAAAAATAATAAACTTTGAGACGATTGGAGTCTCGCTTTCATCTCACATTCATTGGGAGTGTGACTGTGAGCTCAGCCTCTCATTCAGTGCTCGTTCTTTCAATTCTTAACCATTAGTTTAATACTGGTTTTGCTCTGATATTCTGTTAGAGACCACAACATGAATGAAGTGAAGCTCATTGAGTAAAGTGTCTATTAGGTGATGATCTGATGCACGGCTGGTCCAGTCGGTTGTGCTCTAGTGTTGAGAATCGGTGTGTGTCTCTCATAAGTACCTATTCTTCTCATCGAAACCAATATTATGGCAATGGTTAACACATTGGCCAACGTTAAGGACTCGCGTTGGCTGCAGCTCGAAGTGTGCCGCGAATACCAGCGCAACAAATGTTCACGACCTGACCACGAATGCAAGTTCGCACACCCTCCCACTAATGTCGAAGTTCAAAATGGAAGAGTCATTGCTTGTTATGATTCAATTAAGGTTTGTCACAATTGTACACTATAACTAACCTTGCTTTATTATATCTCTTAACTCATCACTTGTTATCTTAGACTTATTTATATTAAATTGAATTAAAATCTATGATTAGTAGCACTTAATTGAAGTATTAATGTGTAGACGAGACCCGCATTTATCCAGTGTTAGAAATAGGGGTTTACTCTCTTTCACTCATTTACTTCTGGAGTGCAATGAAGACAATTGAGACTAATATAAGCAATGCATTGTAGGGTCGTTGCAATAGAGAGAAACCTCCTTGCAAGTACTTTCATCCTCCACAGCATCTCAAAGATCAACTCCTAATTAATGGTAGGAATCATTTGGCTTTGAAGAACGCACTCCTCCAGCAAATGCCTTTGCAGACCGTCCTAACGGGTCAGCTGCCAGTGGTATGTATTTTCTCTTTTGTAATATATGATACCTAAACCGGTGATATGAGGCGCTCCACTCATCCATTCAATCAATGGACAAACAATTCATTATTAGAATAACTTTTAGTTAACAAAAACTTTAAAATTATTTATTGAATTCGTTTTTGTCATCAAAACGATTGCAAATTGAGTTAAAATAATGTCTAAAATGACAACGAATTGATATTTTGATGATTGTATGCACTCTTATATCCAAAGAAGTATTTCCTACAAACAAACTCATATGTATTCTCATTAACAAAACAAACTAGGAAAGGCTTGCCTGGTACCAATTTCAAAATGTTGGCCGAATTAAAGACAATTTAGTAAGTTTTCAAGTATCTTGGTAGTACTGGTAGTACTCCTGGTAGTTGACTGGCGTTGCCTTCAAATGATATCCATTTAGAAACGGTTTAAATTTGATCCTCTGTTGAGAAATGTGTTTTGCATTCGTTATATGCATTACTCGTAGGTGTTATCAATAGATTTGAGTTATTTTAGAGTTATTTCTCTTCTCTGGCAATACATAGACATAACTTCAACTCAATTTCTTCGTGAGTGATGTGTCCCTCTTTAGCCAAAAATGAGTCAAACTTTCTCTTTTGGGTTCCCAATAAACATTTGGCTCTCTTTGGCAATTGGACAACATTTGATTTATTGCAAGTTTCAATTTATGCCTCACTTTTCATTAAATAATTCCTTTTATGTTTTGCTGCCTTCACTTCACAAATATTTGTTATTTTTCGCTTCATTTCATGTATTTTTAGTTTGTTGTGATTCTTGTCTCAAATTGCAGTTACTTTTCAACATTTGTTTTATTATTAATTCTCAACGACTTCGCACTCTTTCATTCACTCGGATGTAAGAGAGGGTAATCACAACCATTTGTTTCACAAATTAGATATTTGACGTAGACCATTTTAATTGGCATGAGCTAGATTACTTAACCCTACCTTATTTTTAGTTAGTTTATTCTGATCTCAAACATTAACTTAAAATTAGAGCCAAATTTGATAAACTTTTGGCTCTATTGATACCATGAAAATGAAAGTCATAGAACTTTATTAGTCAATGGGGGTGGAAGGGGGGACATTATTTTTGACACAAAATTGACAGCCCTCCTCTTTTTAAAAATTTAGTATTATGTATATAGAAAGTCTGTGGAGGAGTTGGCAAAATTTTCCAAAAAACCCTTCTCTGGTTCTCCTAATCCTTAATGTTGAACTTTGTTGCAATCCTGCAGAAAAAATGTTGCTTGTGCAATCCAAGCTTTTATACTGCTTCATTTTATCTTATATAAGACTAAAAGTTTAAGCTAGCGAAATTATATGGTACCGTATTACCCCGCAAGTAAGGGCATGCCCTTATATAATGAGGGAGACCAGACTGCCCGTATACCCCGGGGTATACGGGCATGCTTGCATTAGTCTATAATGGTATGCCTGAAGAGACCAGACTCGTGTTTTTACAAAAATGGTCCACCTCACTTATACGGGCATGCCCTTACTTGCAGGGTAATACGGTATTAAAGATCAATTTGTTTTAATACAATTGGAATAAACCCCATTGGTAAAACATTTTCTTCCTTGAACATTTGTCTAGAAAGAGTGCGCAAAGTTTTCAAGTATCCAAATGTTTTCATTAAATTCAAATATCTTGCATTTGCTTCATCTTCTGTACGATATCTCAATATTAGATATCTATAGAGTAAATGTTGATATATTTTTTGCTGTAATCTAAAAATTATAAAATTTAACAAGGTTATGGCGTAATTTATTAATGCAATTGTAATGTAACATTACTTGATAATTTGTGAGTGTATAACATTATTCCCAGATTCGCTGAATAAGACAATTGCTGTCATCTGTAATAATATTACATTAAAATACAATAGTGTTAATGAATCTAAACTAAAGGTACATGGTAAAGCATCTATTCATTTAATTTATAAAATAAGTTACCAGATCTAAAATAACCTCATCTGAATCCATAAGGTTTTGAAAGAAATTCTTTTGTGCAGAATATAGATAAGGTTTGGCTTTTCGGTAAATATCCAAGTTTACTAAGCATGCACTGGTTTTCATATTATCCTGATTATTCCGAAAAACAAATCTTGTTATTTTATAAATTGTCTAATATAATAAGAAACTCACCGTAGGAACAATAAAATATTCTTTGTCATTTTCACTGAAATAGTACTTGACATTTTGAACCGTGTACATCTCAATTATTGCATTTTTCATAAGTTCAAACTTGTCATTATGGCACAGATTTATAAATCCCCGTAAACATTTGGGAATATTCATAAATCGTTCAAGATCAATTTTTCTTGCATTGATCCTAACATTTAGAGCATCGTATAAATTGGCCGCTTCTGAGGTAATGATACCAAAGGGAGTCTTCAATACTTTTGTAGCGCTTAACAGTTCTGTCAGATAATTGCCCTCCAATTCCGTTAAATTGTTTCTGTAGTCAGTGATGGGGCGGGTAATGGGAACCATTGATAAATCAGGTACTGCCACTTTATTATTATTTTCAAAAAATAAGCATGATGAGTCATTTTTATATGTTGCACAAAAATACTCAATTTCAATATTTGCCACCGGATCATCTTCTACTAGATTTTGTGATTTATAATTATCCTCCAATTTTGGGAAATAATTCTTGTAGTCACTGATGGGTCGGGTAATAGGAACCACTGATAACTCGGACTTTGTCAGCATTTCGTCAACTTTAATAAATGAGCTTGATGAATCTTTTAAACCTTTACTCAAGGAACCTTGAATGAGCCGGGACATGGGAACCAAGGTTAATTCAGACCCCATTTCCATTTCATTATTAGACTCAAAAGAATCAACATTTGAATCAAGTGTTTCTTCGACACTTATCAATAATCTTGGTAATTTGTTTGAACTTTTAATTTTCTTATTTAGTGATGTTGCAATTTCTTTTTTCACTTTCATTCTAAATTTTCTTTGGTCAACGTTTAATATGCGTTCCTAAATTATGCCAAAGTTATAAAATTACTATAAGTGATTATTAGTGATGTCCGTATTAAATATTTAATAAATTTAACATTAAAGAATTTATAAAATTTATTAAATATTTAATTAAATATTTAACTCAAAAATAAATTTAGTAAATTTATCATCTCTAGTTATTATACAGTTCATATTGCATATAAAATTTTTTTTAACAAATTTTAAGTAACACTTACCTTTTTCATTCCATTAATAAAACATTTTTTAAGCCTGCAAAAACGGCATAATTTTCTACATTTCTTTTCAATAACACAATTTTCTGTTAAATAGCACTTGAGCATCTGTGTAAAAATTTAATAAAAGTTCATTTGTTAATAAATAATAAGAGCCTCTCATTAATTACATAATCGGGAGAGGGGTGGGAAAGGGTGAGCATACGTTTTTGAAAAAAAATTAGTTTACATTTATCTAAATATTTTTTATTTTTAAAATAAATGTTTGCTTTTTATGTGAAGAGAGATGGGAGGGATAGGTTCATAATTACTGTTCAAATTAATTTTACGTAATAAATGAACAGCCCTAAATAACATTTTTACTTCACTTATTGGCGCATTTCTTCTAAAAAAGGCTTTACAGGAATCACAACTCAAAACACCAAAATTATAACCTTGATAACAAAATAATTATAAATTTAAACAAATTAACTTGATAATTTCTTACCAAGAGCTTTGTCCCCACAAATAACACATTTAGTTTGCAATGTTTGCTCCATATTTTTAATTTAGAAAATTGTTTTTAACACTAAATTCATGAGTTAGTCATATAATTGTCATTTTAATTGATTGTTGCTAGTTAATAATCTTATCTTCTACATTGAAAGTAGTAATAAAATATCAAACAATTACAAAACATTCCATTATATTGTAAAAAAAATAAAATGACAAACAAAATAATTATTAATCAAGTACAATTTTTATAATTATCAAGGTCAGTTAATTTTTTCTTGTTTGAGCTCATTAGCGAGGTTATATTCATATTAATTTGTGTTACGTTTTAATTTTTTTTAATCCAATAATTACGTCAATCATTACAATCGAGTGAATCATTTTCATTAACTGTAATATAATTTTTCTTATTCTTTAAAAGGAAGGGTAGAAATGCTTTTTCATTTATATATGGAATGTGCACAGACATTAAATTTAGCTTGGTATGTCTCTTTATATTGGTATTATTTAGTGAAGATTGGAGCTCGTTTATTTTTAAAAGACAGTCGGTCAAATTTAATAAAAATGTTCTTATTTGATGAATCTTTGAAAGGAAATGCATTACTTTGAACTAAAGTCATCTTGATAGATTGTCCAAATGTAATCGTGGTCAGATCTTTTTAATTGTAAAATACATCGTTGCCGTTCTTGGATATGCCAATAAACCTTAACATGCTTAAATTTTTCAAGTATCCGGTAAGTGGTTTGTGAAAGAAACAAACATTTTGTTTATTTTAATTAATGATTACAATAAACTGGTTATTATAGATCAATTTGTTTTAATAATATTGAAATATAGCCTATTGTTACAACATTTTCCTCCTTGAACATTTGTCGAGAAAGTATGTGCAAGGTTTTCAAGTATACAAATGTTTTCATTAAATGCAAATATCTTGCATTTGCCTCATCTTCTGTGCGATATTTTAATATTAGATATCTATGAAGCAATTGCTGATATATTTTTTGTTGTAATCTAAAAATTATAAAATTTATCAAGGTTATGGCATAATTTGATAAATGTATGATTTATTGATACATCACCTGACAGTTTGGGAGTTTATAATTTTATTTCCTGATTCGCTGAACAATACAATTGCTGTCATCTGTAATAAATTATATAAAAATTATGTATTTATTTAATTAAAAAATAAATTACCAAATCTAAAATGACTTCATCTGAATCGACCAGGTTTTGAAAGAAATTCTTTTGTGCAAAATATAGATAAGGTTTTGCTTTTCGGTAAATATCCAAGTTTACCAAGCATGTACTAGTTTTCATATTATCCTTATTATTCAGTAAAACAAATCTTATTAATTTTATAGATTGTTTAATATAATAAGAATCTCACCGTGGGAACAATAAAATATTCTTTGTCATTTTCAATAAAATAGTATTTCACAATTTGAACAGTGTGCATTTCAATTATCGCATTTTTCATAAGTTCTAACTTGTCGTTATGGCACAGATTTTGGTATCCTCTTAAGCATTTGGGAATTTGCAAAAATCGTTCAAGATCAATTTTTCTTGCATTGAGTCTAACATTTATAGCATCGTATAAATTGGCCGCTTCTGAGGTAATGATACCAAAGGGAGTCTTCAATACTTTGGTAGCGCTTAACAGTTCTGTCAGATAATTGCCCTCCAATTCTGTAAAATTATTTCTGTAATCAGTGATGGGGCGAGTAATGGGAACCACTGATAAATTAGATACTGCCAACTTTTTATTATGTATATCAAATGAGCTTGATGAGTCATTTAAACTTTTAATTGAAGGATCTTGATTAAGCTGGAAAATAGGAACCATGGTTAATTTAGAGTCTATTTTCATTAAATTATTAGACTCAAAAGAATCAACACTTAAATCATGTGATTCTTCGACACTTATTATTAATCTTTGTAATATGGTTGAATTTTTGGTAAGATTAATTTTCTTATTTAGTGACGAAGAAAGTTTTTTTTTCATTCTGAATTTTCTTTGGTCATCGCTTAAAAAGCGTTCCTAAATTATGCCAGAGTAAATTATAAAAGTATTATGTAGTTCATATTGTTTATAAAAAAATTGGTTATAAGTATAGTCTATATTGCTTATAAGTAAATCGCTTATAAGTAATCTTTGATATAAGTAACTCATTTTAAAACACGTTCAAAGTGATTTTCATCGTTCAAAGTAGCCGGTTATAAGAAATCTCTGCTATAAGTAAATGATTTGTTTGGCAATATGCGTTTACTTATAAGCAATATAGATTGTAGCTCATTTTAAAACATTTAAACAAAGTTTAAGCAAGAGCTTATCTTACCTTTTTCATTCCATTAATAAAACATTTTTTAAGCCTGCAAAAACGGCATAATTTTCTACATTTCTTTTCAAT